>PVKA01018131.1:0-26078 GCA_004027165.1 Ctenomys sociabilis | reverse complement strand
ACTCTCTTAAAATCACTTTTAGGACTCAACCTTGAATTCTTATCCCTTTATACTTATATGTTAATTCTTTTACATATGACTTTAAATTTTCTTGTTCATATTTTTCTATCTTGAAAAAATATTTATTATAATATTGTCTGAAATTTTATTTTATTCTAGTCTTTCATGCTCAAACTTTATTACTCAAGAACCAAATTAAATGACACTGTCCAAGTAGCACATTCAAATTTGAAATAACTAATACTTTTCCCACCTACATTATGACATTATAAGGTTCATGTTACTTCCATTTTTTAAAGTATATCTATCTATGTTTATAATTAAGTTTCAATTGCATGACCTAACAAATACAGAATGGTATTAATTGTTTAATATCTTATCAAATATATCCATGTAGTTTTATGGTACACTCAAAAAGTTTTATAAACAAACTTTTATATAGCCCATATCTGTTTTCATCCATTGATGTCACTTCAAATTTCAAATCGTATACAAAACATCAATGTCACAGAGATTGCTATATATCACACATCAAGTACACATCTTGTTGCTGTAGGATAAAACCTTACATTGTCACTGATATGTATTAGTAAGGTTTTGTTTCTAATTCTCTTGTTATATTATAAATATTGATGATAATTATTTTTATATAAATCTTTGCCTATGATTTACCTCGCCAAGTCTGTTTAAAGGATACATGTTTAGAAATGACATTACATATTTTTAAAACATGAGGCCTTTTAAAATTATTTGGTGTGTTTTCCAAAATTTCTCTGTACAAAAGATATGTTGATGCAGATTTCCAAAAATAGTCATGGAAACATTAAAATTGAAAGAGTACTCGCTATTGGTATTAATAGATACTTGTCTATTAATTAGAACAATTATTTGTTACAATAAATCTGATAAAGTTTATCCTATGGCATCTTAGAAATTTAAAGATTCTACATGACAGCAAGGCTAAATATATTTGAGAAATGTTTGCATTTATACATATATTTGTAATATATATATATTTTTTTTCAATATATATATCTTGTAATTTTAGGGAATGGTCTACAAGGTGTGCATGGTCCCACTACTAGAAAAGACTCACAGTGATCCTGCTGTTTACAGCCTCCAAGATCTGGGATTATCAGGCTTGCACCACCAGCCCCGTCTCAATTGTTGTTGCAGTGCTCACTGGGGGTGGGGCAGGCACAGCAGGCCTGGAGATTGACCCCCAGACCCTGCAACTGATCGCAAGTCTATTTGGCCAGGTCTTAGGTGCTTATATTAAATTCTGTAATTTCTAACAGAATTTCCTATCACCTTGTCATTCTGTACTCTTACTCTGAGACTTAAGTTGGCATACTTAGGTGCCCTCGTGGTTTTGTGTTTGCATATTGCATTGCTCAGTCTTTTTCTATCAGTACTTTTCTATTCAGAGCATCCATGATGGTGCTGCTTTTGCTGGTACTTTTTGAGAGATAAAGAAAGAGAAGCCTTGAGCCCTGAAAATTAAACTAAGCTTTTTACTCTAGAGTATACCCTAAGTAAGACAACATTTTCTTTAGCATCAATTCACCATAACTGATGAATATTCACCCTTTTCAGAAGAATTTCCTCAAACTTACTTCCCATCCATGTGAAGGTGCTCAATGCTTTATTTCTTATTTGATTTAGAATAGCTTCCTTACTCAACTTCCAATTGCTCTTTTTCTTTCTTTCTTTTCTTTTTTTTTTTGATAACTGCTTTTTAGCTAATGTTTCTTGGAAAATGTAGTTATTAACTACAAAGTAAATTATTTAAAAAAGTGCATGAAAGGACAGCAATTAGAGATTTAAAATTAAGCATGATATAACTCAAATTTTTCATTGAAAAGTTAACAAATATATGTGTTTTTATGCCTACTTCAAACTTATTCATGTCACGATATAAATTTATGTTTAAGTAGTATATTTTCTGTAGTCTGTAAGCTAAGAATGGTTTTATACTTCCAACTTTTTTGGAATATGTGTGCAAGTTTGCATTTGAAAAGCTTAAAACATTAATATTGAGCTTTTTTGTGTTCGTATGTGTGTTAGAGACAATCTTCCTATGCAGCTCAAGCTGGTTTAGAGGTCACTTTGTTGCCCAGGCTGGCCTCAGACTCACGGCAGTCCTCCCGCTTTGGCCTTCCAAGTGCTGGCGTTGCAGGAGTGTTTTACCACACCCAGATCCTATTCAGCTTTTATAGGGAATGTTCTTCAGTTGAATTAAATGGCTTCTGTGAGGCTTTTAAAGTACCCAGAATTCGTGATTCAATCCCTTTCAACTCTCCACCAAAAATGATAGAAATAATAGCTGAGAGTTTAGGTCAATCATTTAATATGGGTTTCTGAAATTAAAATCCAAAACCCCTATACTCATGCATCAAGAGAACTTAATCTTAAGAGAAATTGCTTATGCAAAGACAGTCAAATACTTATCTCCTGCAGAATACATACAGAGAAATGAGCATATGTGAACCAAAGACTGAAACAAGGATAATGGTATAAAACCAAAGGATACCACAGTATACACTAAGCTACAGCATATAGTTCAAAGCAATATCCTTAGACCATGCTTATGATCATGCACTGATGGTAGTTAACCAACAGTATGGCTAGATAAAAAGAACAGGTATTTATAACAAGAACAAGGGGTTAAACTGTCACTTTATTCATTGTCAAAGCATAATTTCGTCAACACACAAAGCAGGAGGCAACAATATAAAATAATCATCTGACTTCATGGTTCCAAACAAGAGAAACTACTAAGTAGTCACACTTAATACAAAGACAGAGAGAAATAATAAGAATTCCCATATTTAATATGGGTAAAGAGAAAGAAAAATATCACCACAATTGACAATAATACATGTGAAAACACCATTGAAAAATGAATCATAGAAAGATTTTTTAAAACTTTTTTTGAGCCCGGGTCTCACTATGCTGTTAGGCCAGTCTTGAACTCACTCTGTCCCCCATGTTTTTGTTAACTGGCAGCAATCTTTCTGCCTCAGCCTCTCGAGTACTGGTATTATACACATGTGCTACCAGCTTAGCCCACAAGGATAAATTCTCTCTGGTTTTCTGATCTAGTCCTCCTGAGTCAGAGGCCATCCCTGTTTTGGTGAGGGCTAGCAGCACAGAAACAGTATCAGAAGTGATACAGTTCTTCATACTTCAAAGACTTTTCTTCCAAGAAACATATGTTGTTGTTGTTTTTTTTTTTTTTTTTCACAGCACCCTCAAAAGTGTAATTCTTCACCTGATTCCCAGGATCTTCTGCTTGCCAGGCAAGCCCTTATTTTACTGAGCTATCTTGCTGGCCCAAAAAGATGTTCTTCTTAGATAAAACTATTTGTTAGATTTATTTGAACAAGGGACACCACTGGGCCTCTGGTGGCAATTACAGTTTCAGGGACACTGCTGGGCCTCTGGTGGCAATACTTGACCTGAGATACACTGGAGCATCTGCTGGGGAGTGACGAACAAGCCTGCTGGCACGGACGATGACAGACATGTGATTCTGGAGGACCTGGGGGCTTCACTGATTCAATACTTAATGTAGCAAGCCTTGCAGCAGTGAGGGAGGTGGGGGAATCAGGTGAAGAATTACACTTTTGAGGGGGCTGTGAAAAAAAAGCAACAACATATGTTTCTTGGAAGAAAAGTCTTTGAAGTATGAAGGAAAGGAATAAAACAGAAAGGTGCTTTTTGTTTGTTTGTTTGTTTTTTTCTGTACCAGGGATTGAACTTGGGACCTTCTGCTTGCCAGGCAAGCACTTATTCTACTGAGCTATCTTGCTGGCCCAAAAAGATGTTTTTCTTAGATAAAATTATTTGTTAGATTTATTTGAACAAGGACTTGAAGATTATTAAATTACCACCTAAAATGTTTAAATGAGAAGATAACGCTGACGAGGAACCATTGATTAATGAATCAGGAAGTGATAGTGAACCTGAAAATGCTTTTTAAGAACTATTGCACAATAAATTTTATTCAGAGATTCAAGATTTCATGCTATTCACATAGTTTGTTGAGGTTAATTTCAGAAAATCCAATGCCAAATCTTTCTAGTTTCCATTTACCAGTACGCCTAGTATAAATTTTCCACTTAGACAGGACACAGCAAGATACTGCACATTACTTTGAATACTTTTTGCAATTCTAAAATAATAAGTTGATTACAATATATACTAACATACTCAAATCAATCAAAGTTTCCTGGAATTTTAAGGAAATTTTTCTTTGGCAAACTATTATTTTGCTTTCCATATTCTTCATGGAAGCACATGTAAGTCAATATGAGTGGTATTGTTCTGAAAATGGTTGCATTGGAAAACACTTTTTAGTAAAGTGATGTCACAAACATTCTGCTTTATTGAAACATTCTATTTATTTTGTAGATAATTATTTTGGACACTAGTCCTCATCCAAACCATGGACTAAGCATGTTATGGCTAATTGCTAAGAATTTCAAAAAGCTTTCTATTGACTTAAACTTGAGGGAGATAACACAATAGATGAGGATCTACATAGGGATTGATTGTGGTGGACTCAGCTTATTCCTTTACAAAAGCAATACCATTGGCATTGAATATTACACTCTTTGTGAATTGAAATCTGGGTACTATTATTTTTAGTCTTTAATAATTTACATTACAAAGGATATAATACTTGATAATAATTATGAAGATAATTCCATGCATGCATGAATTGTTCTGACTCTGGTGAACCACTTTTGCACAAGAGGCATTGACTTATTATTGTCAGTTTTCGTACATCTCCAGAACTCTGATACTGTTTTACAATAAAAGGCAGACATATTTGGGACACAGAGACTGAATGGGAAGGAAGTGCCAAAAGATTTTCAAGGGAGAAAAAAATGAGACAAGGACAAATATTAGCCTATCAGAGAGGAAAAGTCTGTTATGCACTGAAGAGACATTTCCTTGTTGTTAGATCTTCATAGTACAGTAATGTTAGAACTTGAAAGAAGAAAAAAATTAGATATTCTAATAGTGGGCATTGATTGCAGCTATGATTGGTGTTGACAGAGGTGACCAACATCTAACCAACATGGAAAAATATAAAATATTTATACACATTCTGGACCAAACAACATGAAATTCATTCAAAAAAGTCATTTATAATTTAATTAGGTCTAACAGACTAAATAATTGAAAAATATGGGATAGTGAGACACCACCCAGAGTCCATCATCCACTTCAACATTATGTTCATTGGTTAGATGCTCTATTGAAATTACACCATCCACAGGAAAAAGAAAAGGCCAGCACAACAGGACACAGTGTTCAAAGAAAGACAATGCAAAAGGAATTTAGAAACAGAATAGGTATTTTGTCCAGATTGTATTCTTACTTTGTGTTCTGAGCATATTTAGATATTCCAAACCAGGAAATTATGAGATAAATTTCATTCAATTGTTTGCATATTACCTCTTATTAACATTAAGGAAAAATGCAATTTTTTAATTAATAAATTTTTGTTTATTTATTTGATACAGAGTCTCATTGTGCAGCTCAGACTTGTAGTGATCGTCCTGTATCATCCTCCCAAGACCTGGGTTTACATATTACACCATCACTCTTGGTCTCAGTAGATGACATGGTGCAGCACTGGAATGTCATGCGGTACCTGGGATTGAACCCAGGTCCTTGTGCTTGCCAGGCAGGTGGTTAGACTGCTGAAATATCTCCCCAGACAGAAGACTGCAAATTTTAATTTAAACAATTGCACTGTTAAGTGACTAAGCCCAGATTTTGAGCTGTTATCACAAAAGACTAATGAACATGAAAAAAAGGAGTATCAGCACCATCCGGTTTATGGTTTACTTTGCACCAAAAAATGACAGCCACTTGTGATTGAGGCAAATGTTTATTTCTACTTAAAAAATTAATCAAAAACAAAGTTCACATTTTTGCTTGCAGTCAGCCTGAAGCATTGGGAGGCCATTGCTGCACTGGAAGCATGTGGTAATCACAAAGAAACTAAAAATGAACGTTTTGCTATGGGTAAATGCTGGTTTGATCCATTCAGAAGTTGCCAAAGTTAGTTGTTAAACTATTTGAAACTGCAAGCTCAAATGAAGGTGACACTGTGAAGGTAACATCCAGATTAAAAGATACAGAGTCCTTGATGCACAACAGGGAAAGACCCTTATGTTGGCAGGGAGTGTTGACGTTGCTACCATGCAAGAAGTAGTTGTGCTTTTACAGCCAGAGAAACTTTGTGAAGGCAATCCTATTGGCATAAATGAAAATTAATTAAGAAAACATGAACATACTTCAGGAAGAGATGCCAGCAAAATCCTTAACATTGAAAGAATGCAGAGATAATTTCAAGACATTAAAAATGCAAAGGATAAAATGAGATCATTAGGTATACCAAAATCTACCAATGGAAATGATCTTCTTTGATAATCAGTAAAAATTTTGGTAGCTGATTCAAAGTTAAAAGTAGGACAATTTTGCCAAGGTACAGAAAAAATGGGAATATGTTCCAGTAATTTTATTTATGGAAAAAAAGATAAATTCTTAATGAGATAAAATTCTATAACATTTTGGATGACTTTTAAATATTTCTTTGAGTTCCTCTAAGTCATAATGGATATACTATGAATGCTAAAAAATGTTAAGGATTGCAAACTAAAAGAGGAAAAAAGAAGAAAGAGAATAAATTTTAAAACTAGAATAAAAACATAAGGGCAAAAAAATGCATTCATATATATTATAAAGATCTACTTTAATAACATCAGAAAGATGAATTAATTTATTTAAACACTTTTGAAAAATTATATAATAATGCTGTCCAAATCTACAAAACCACAAATATGAAAGAAATTAACAAGATTATATCATAAAAATAGAGAAAAACCTATAAAATAGATGGATTATTTTAAAAGCAATAATTTATGGGATAATTATTAAATAATCAGATAAATGCTTGACACATGGTGCAATAAAAGTATATTAAGATCCAAGATTGGTGATGCACGTCTATGATTTCAGCACTCATGGGGCTGAGACAAGATGACTGCCATGAGTTTGAGGACAGACTGGGCTGCATAGTAAGTTCAAGGCCAGCCTGAGCTACACAGAGAGAATTTGCTGAAAAAAGATTGCATGCATGAATGAAGAAATGAATGAATGATTAGAAATACATCAAAATTTATTCAAACAAGAAGAGTTACATGAATAATATAGTTTATAACAGAGATTAAGAGATTTACTATAGGTATACACTATATACCATATGGGAGATTGATTAAGAAAACTTGGGACTAATACTATGGACCAACCAGGGCAAAGTTAAAAAAAATTGAATCTTTGATGATAATTATTTTTACTGGGATAAGATGCAATCCCAATGTAGTTTGGAGTTGCATTTGGTTTTTCAAGTAGGTAAAGAATTTGAACATTTTCCCCAAGTATTTATTGCCATTTGTTTTCTATTCATTTGCCCATTAAAAGATTGGACTTTTGGGCTGGAAGATAGCTTAGTGGCATAAGCACCTACCTGGTTAGGACAATGTCATGAGTTTGATCCTGGGTGAGAGAGAGAGACAGAGAGAGAGATTTTCTATATATTTATCCTAGTCAGAGGAATAGCTGATGATTTTTCTCCAATTCTGTAGACTGTCCCTCCACTATGTTTTTTAAAATAAATTTATTGAGACAAAGTCTCAAAATTGATTAGTAGGACAGTTTCAATAATCAATACACTGCATATTGTGCTCACTTCGGCAGCACATATACTAGAATAATACACTGCATATTGCTGTTTTAGTGATTATTCATTGTATAAGATGCAGGAATGATATCCTGTTCAAAAACACTATTAGAACAAGTCTTTCTGTTCATTGAATTAAGTGAAAGTAGCTATATATCTATCCAAATGATTTTTAATATGCAGATACAAAAATGGTTCTTCATTTTTAACCCCTTTTTGTTTAGTTTTGTCAGAGATGGGTATTTCATTGCTATTTAAATATTGTAGGTGCATGAATTCAGGAAAATATTGAATATAACCTAGTAGTCCATAACAGTAGTGGGTTATCCATAGGGCTGATAATTTCAAAAGTTTTTGACTTGAGCCTTTTATAGCTCAGCATATTAATATGGCTTTACTTTTTATACTTCATTTTTACACCTTTCTGTTGGATGTTTAAGACCCAAATAAAGCAAGACCTATTTAACAAGAAATGTAACTTTCGTATCTGATAAGGTCTGTTAAATTCTTTCAGGATTTATCCTGATTCCCTGTGCCACATTTTGTACATCCTTTGCCAGTGTCAGCCATGTGGATGAGTCACAGCCATTGCTTGACAAATTTGCTCTCTGTGAAAACCTGAGAGAATGATTTCTCTCCATGTGACTCTCCTTAGGCACACTCTATACAAACTATCACCTTCCTCTGTGGCCCCATAATCTCCTTGATCAGAAAATTTGGGACACAATATTGCTTAATATCTGATTTGATGTTTGAATACAAACACATACCATTCTTTCACCAGAATGAAAGTAATAGACATATCCAATATTTCCCAAAATTTCCTTGTGTCTCACTATCTTTGTTTGTGTTTTCTTATTTTGTAGTTTTATTTCATTGTGTACGTATAGTAAGGACACCACGTAAGATATTTACTCTTAATTTCTTTTTTAATTTTAATTTTAACTTTGCTTTATTATTATTATTGTTATTATTTTTATTTTTAGCTAGGTTCTGCATGGTCTACAGGGTCTCACTGCAGAGAGGGGACTCCTAGCAATCCTGCGTTCAGCCACACAGCTGCTGGGATTATGGGGGCATGCCACCCTGGTCAGCCTCAGAATCCTGCGTTCAGCCACACAGCTGCTGGGATTATGGGGGCATGCCACCCTGGTCAGCCTCAGTCGTCCTCTCAGCATCACCCAGGGCCAGGGCCGGCACGGCATGCTGGGTCTGCGCAGGCGCTTCAGTCCACTGAGCTATTTGGCTGGCCCTACTCTTAATTTCCGAGGTTCAAAATGCTATGTCGTTAACTATGAGCAATAGAAGCAAATTTTTAAGCTCTAATTTGACAAAGCTGAGTTTAAAGGTAATGTGAAACCAAGAAAAAAGGATGAGGAGCTTTTGTTTTTATTAGTGTATGTTGTACTACATATTGATTAGAATGCTGTGGAGAGTTGCTTCCTGCACAGGTCACACCTTAATGGTTTCTTGCAGCCCCTGCCCTCTGCCCCCTTCCTCCTGAATCTTTTCATCTTTGGTCACTGTTAGGGTTTCTGTATCGGTGCCCCCTCACAGCCTTGTGCAGTCGTGGGGTGGCTTTTGGAGTTTGGGACAGATTATTGTGCAGTGGATGCTGTACCTGTCCTGGAGCAGGCGATTTTCACTGTAATGTAAGGGGGCCAGAGAGGCCGGCGAGCTGCCTGAGTTGCTGCCCCTGGCTCGGGTCTTTTGCTCTCTGCTCTTTTCCACCACCATGACAGGTTGTTCTCTGCCATGTGCCGCTCTGCCTCCAATCTAGCTGATTATGGAGTGAGACCTCCTGTACCTGTGAGGTAAACAGCTTTCCTTCCTTCATCTTGAGTGTCAGGCGTTTGTCCCGGCAACGAGAGGAACTGAGACGATCACCTTCCCTTTTATAAAAGTGCTCTCTGTTTAATCTAGTATCTATGTTTCATTTTGCTCTTTATTTCAGTGTGAGTTTTCTCATATAAGGGAACTATGAAATGTTTAGGGTTATACATTTGAATTGTTTCACCTAACATTATTGTCTCATGGTGTAACCATTTTCCTACAGATAACTCATTTATTCTTACTTTTGACAGAGTACTACTCCATTGTGCCTAATACCATATTTTCTTTATCCATGCTTCTGTTGAAGAACAAATGGTCTCCTTCCTTCCTTCCTTCCTTTGCCTTCCTTTCTCCCTCTCTTCCTCCCCATCCCTCCCTCTCTCCCCTTACCTCCCTCCCTCCCTCTCTCTCTGTCTCTCTTTTCTGTCTATCTCTCTCTCTCACTGTCACTTTCCATCTCTATCTCTCTCTGTCTGTGTGTGTCTCTCTCAGTCTTTCAGTCTCTCTCTTTTGCTCTCACTCTCTCCAATAGAGTGAGTCAAAGGGATACTGACCTAAGACATGGCATGTTAGCTTTAGATTCAAAGAATTTCTGCTCCAAACAAATGTGTAAGACCATGCTTAAAAACAATTCAGAAAAATATATGCTAGAGTAAAGGAATGATGAAAAATAACTTTTCTGTTAAATCATCTTATATGTATATTTTTGTTTACATTGTCCACCAATATTTGGCTTTTTAAAATTAAGGGGGCAAATTCTCTATACCAGTGACATATACATATTACATTTAATTATTTTCACATGCAATGGGTTAAATTTGTGAAAAGTCCTTAGAAAAGACAAAGTAATGATTTTGCACAACAAAAGAAAACAATGCCTGTGTGAGGTCAGCAAAGGTTGTACATTAAGAATGAAATTTCCAGGGTAGTTATTTATATTCTTGATATAGGGCAAAGGAAAGGTTGTTTTAGTTTTGAAGTGTGGCAACTGGGCAGCTGTATTTCACAGAAATCTTTCCTTTCATGTTTTGGGTTAGCCAGCACCACAAAAGAGTTCCTGCACACTTAGCCCCAAGTATATTTTTCATTTTTCTCTGAAGGACCGTGTTGCCCCATGAAGCCTACAGCAAGGAAGTAGAAGGTGCGGCTTTCTTTATTCCTGCTTTCCACTCACAACCTGCCCTAATGATTTTGTGAAAGCAGAAAATACGCTGGACAACACATACAGGTAAGCCAATTCCCAGAAATGCTTCATATGAAAAGGGAGAGGTAGGCTCTCCTACCCCCTATGAAGGTCTATGCAGTGAAATTGTTAACTTTCTCTTACCTTGGGCAGAGTACACTGATACCTTGACACAAAATTTTGTTCTTACAGATCACATTTCAAAAGGGTACACTATAGGAGTTACTGAGTTATAAATTCCTTAACAGGCATTAAATTTTTTTTTTTATTTCAAACAGACAGAAAAAGCTAGGAGCACAGTGTACCTAAGATAAACTTTCTAATAGGGGAGTAATCTCATCACACACTCAGTAATTAAACTCATTACATGAATCATGTATATTCTGATAATTCCCTTACAATGCATATTTTCAAACATTAAATACCATACATTACATACAATTACTTTTTAAGTTTAATTAAAACACGAAAAATATAATTGAGAATAAATTAAATATAATAAATGTATAAAATATAAAAATATAATTTTGAATATAGGTGTCAATAATACTACGTTAAATCTTGTGGGAAGATGGGGCAGCTCGGGTTGTAGAGCTAGGAAGAAACCTACCTACATTTTAATCCACATAATTTGAAGTCTAACTTGGTCAAGTTCATGATGAAGCAGTACATGCAAAGACAAAGCCTTAGAAAGGTTGCGTAAGCATTTTAAACTATTCCCACCCCTATGGAGTTCAATCTCAGTGACAAAATCAGGTATGGGTGTGTCTTTCTTCGAGACTGTGCTTCTCTGATTGAAGATAACTGAGACAAGCACGAAGCTAAATGCAGAAACTGTGAAATCCTAGGCATAGACAAACACATTAAAAGCTACAACAAAATGTTATAAAAAAAAAATTCCAGTGGAGAGGAGACACTTACCAGTGGGTGTCCTTAAGAGTTCCACAGGGTCCTGGGGAGAGGTGGAGGGGTACTCAGTGTTTTAGTTCAGGTTCTACAAAGCTGCTTATAGATAGTGCTGTCTTGGATGGGGTTTGAGATTGTCCTCCCTGTGTTCTTGGGTTGACGTTTCCCATCTTAAGGTATTGAAAGGATAGATACTAGTTTTACTGTGGAGTTTGGAGGTGGGACATTCAGGAATGATGATTCAGTAAGGTCACTGGCCTGAAGCCACTACAATGAACAGTGGTGTCTTTACAGAAGGAAGCAGCAGGAGGAGACATGCACGCAGCTGTGCTGTCTCTGCCGTGTGCCATCCTGTGTCGTCTCACAATCCTGACAGCACGAAGTGCATCACCAGATGGTTACTTGACCCTGCATCTGGAAACATCAGCTCCACTAAACCTCATTTCTTTATTATAAACTTAACCAACCACAGGTATGTCATTATAGCATGAGAGGCGTGGCTTGTCTCACAAGTATCTAGACAGCAGGGGTGCTTTGGAGCACAGAGTGCTGGAGTTCTGAAAAGCACAACAAATGGCCACCAGTTACCAAAGTGATCCAGAAAGAAAAAAGGCCTTACCAAGCATAATAGTTTTAAAACTTAAGAACTTAAAATAAACTCTAAGGGCCCAGCATTTAGCTCAGTAGCATAAGCGCCTGCCGGGAAAGCTCTGAGCCCTGAGTTCAATCCCCAGTACAGACAAATAAACAAAAAGAAAAGAAGCTGTGGAAATATGAAGTATCTGGCAAAATAAAATGCTTACAACTGTACTGAGAGTGAAAGAAAGAAATGATATGCAGCGTGATCATGTCCCAGAAGTAAAAATAGGAGAGAAAAATATGCGGGATAGAGGTTGAAGTGCAGTTTTGAAACAAGCACAATGAGAAGAAAAAATTCCATATGTTCTCAGCTTAATGTTAGGATTTGAGCTGATTAAGCTTCTTAGTGGTAAATCGATTTTTTCTGTGGTTAGCCAGGGGAGCTGGTACACAGTGTAAGTGTATCTTGAGTGTATCTGAATAGGTCTTGGATATGTCTCTTGGCTCTGTATGAGGGCTCTGGACCGTCTTCTCTGCCCTTGTTCTTCTGCTATGTTTTCTTTCAATGATGAAGAAAGGAGCTTTGTTCTGTCCTCCTTCCTGCCATGAGATTTCTGTTTTGAGGGAGGTAACCATGGACTAAATCCCCTGTAATACTAATACATGGCACCTAAGGCAATTATCATAGGTACAGTTATGCTGCCAAAGCTAACTCTTAATATTATGGTGGGCTTTAGAATAAATCAGCTAAATCTGAGGAAATGACAATACAAGCTTTGCCAAGGAGCATTCTGTGGATACACAATCCTCAAGCACATTCTGTAGATTAAGTTCATTTAGGATACATTTTCAGGGCTGGCCAAATAGCTCAGAGGATTGAAGTGCCTGCAAGCAGGTACAGGAGCCAAGGTTTCGATCCCAGGGGCCTGCAGTGCTGGCCCCACCCCCACAAGGCACTGAGATGGCAATTGAGACTGGGTGTGGTGACGTGCACCTGTAATCCCAGTTCTCGGGAGGCTGTAAACAGATGGAAAGCTGTAAGTCTGATCTAGTAGTGAGACCCTGAAGACCCTTCCCTGAAATACAAAAAACAAAACAAACAAACAAAAAAAAAACAGAATGCAATTTTTAGCACATTATTAACATTTAAATACACATTTTCAAATATATTTACCTCCTGGGATAATTCCACCTATATTTGATTCTACAATTTCCATTTCTTGAAGCTTATTTCTAATACAAAATCACTGAACAGGATGCAAACTTCATGAAATAACATTAGTCATCCTAATTTGAGTAGGATTTTCAGTCCTTTGCAGGTTGGGAATGCCCTAAGCTTAAGTAATCTCCTTCGCAGGCGAAGTTTCCACGACATTTAAAAGTAATCAATCCAGAGCAGTCTGAAGACTGGGCACTGCGCTGCCCTTCCAGCCCGGCAAGAGGCACCATGGGATTCAAGTGCGGTTATTATCTGGAGGTTCCCTGCAAGGAAGAGTCAACTCTCAGTGAACGATCTAGGAGTTCTGAGGAAAACCCACGCACTCAACTTTCCAGTTCAAACCTCAACAGTGCAAAAAAGCCACTTGCAGAGCTCAGCTGAGTTGTAATTGCAAAGTAATTCACGACGTTCACCCTTCCTGTGTCACGTCCAATGGACGTGAGGCAGTACGTTTAAAAATAAGCTCCTTCTGTTGACAGACACACCTGATAGAGGCTGTTTCTTCACTTCACTCTTTCTCTTCCTTACTAAGGACTGGAACTAGATACACTCTACCACTGAGCAGCCTGCCAGTTTTTTAAACATTTTATCTATTTTGAGGAAAGGTTGCCAAAGCTTCCTTCCGTCTTGCCGCCTTTGCGTCTCGGCTGCTTAGGTGATCAGCATTGCCTACATGTGACTCTGTGCCCCACTGAAGTGCACCTCTCTCTCAGCAGGAGATATTAGGACGCTGATTGCACTGACAGAAAATCTTCAGATTCATATTTTTGCCCATATCTGGTACTTACCTGAGGTTCACTATGGTTGACCAGATATAAAAGATATAAGATCAGAGGAACTATGCTTTTATGTGGCCCACGAATCTTTAGATGCATTGATAGGCACGATATCAAAAGCTGACCCGGAAATGGAGCATTCCTAGGTTCTACAAAAACATTGATATTTATACAAGTGCTACCCATTTTGTGCACATGCTAAAAAGCCACATATTTCCTAGGAATTGAGACTTTCTAAACCTAAAGCCAAACAAAATACGAAAGAGGGAAACAGATTATGTATTTTTATTTCCTTGGAATAGGAAATCATATATGCTTGAGAAATTTATTTTGATTTTTTTTTTTTTTGGCAGAACTGGGGTTGAACTCAGGCCCTTGCACTTGCCAGGGAAGCACTTATTCCACTGAGCCATCTCCCCAGCACTTGAAAAATTAATTTTGAACATTATCTGTTGGGAAGATGACTTAACATTTAAAATTTAATTTTTCCCTGGTATTAGATATTAGGGAAGAATACATGTAAAATAAAGCATATGTGTTTATTAATTTTTATTTCCATATCACTCTTGTGCATCTGATTTTTTAGAACACTGTACTAGTTTTATTATTAGGGAACTTTGTTAGAGCTGCACATAAAATATGGCTAAACATAATCTGGTAGGACAAATAAAACACCAAGTCAATTTTTAGAATTGGTAGCATGGAGGGTTACTTCCTCTGATCACTAAATTCTACTTACATATTTAAGAAACTTTTAGGGGCAATATTCAAGCTCTATACCAAACCCAAGAGGGTTTGCAAAAGTGAAGTAGCTCAGTGTGGAAGAAACTTCTGACAAATACTGATCCAAGTTACCCTGTTATCAGCTACTCTAGCCCTATAAATGTTAACCATACATCTAGTCAGATATATGCTTCCTCAAAAAGCTCAGTAATCTCAGTAAATTATGGCTAAGAAAATCATAATTGGGAAAAACTTCTCACTACTACTGCCATCCACCAGAGGGTATACTGTTTATTAAACACATACATCATTCTTTTAGTTAATTTATTCTACTTCAATAGAGAGGAATAAGAGCAGCAGTGATTGACATTGTGTATTCCTAGGCATGCTCAACTAAGTTTACTTTGCTCTTTTATGATATAAAAATAAGTAGTTGAATAATTTTGATTTTATTTATTTAATTTTATTTTTAATTAACTTTATTGGAAAACAAATAGAAATGAGTCAGTTTCAAAACTTATTAGTATGACAGTTTCAATAATCAATATACTGCATATTGTTGTCTTCATAGTGATTATTCATGGTGCAAGACGCAAACACAATATCCTGTCTGAAATCTATTAGTACCAATCTGTCCTCTCATTGACTTAAGAGAGAGTAGCTGTATATCTATCCTATTTTGTATATACAGATAGAAAATGGTCTTTTATTTATATCACTTTTTTTTTAGTTTTTGTTGGAGATGAGTATTCTATTGTCATTTAAATATTATAGATGCATGAACTCAGCAAAGTAATCCAACACAGTATAGTAGTACACAATAGTAGTGGGTTGTATGTAGGACTGGCCACGTCAGAAGTTGTTGAGTTGAGCCTTTTATAGCTCAGCTTATTAATATTGCTTTACATTTTATATCTCATTTTTATACTTTTCTGCTGGATGGTTAAGACCAAGATAAAGCAAGAACTATATAACAAAAAAATGTAACTTTTGTATATGCCAACGTCAGTAAGTACCCTCAGGATTTATCCTGTAACCCTGTACAGCACTTTGTAGATCTTTCGTCAGTGTCAGCCAGGTGGATGAGTCATGGTCATTGCTTGACCAGTTTGTTCTCTGTGAAAGTGTGAGAAAATGTTTCCTCTTCAGGTGACTCTCCTTAGGCACACTCTACATCACTGATCACTTTTCTCTGTGGTTCCATAATTTCCTTGATCAGAAATTTTGGGACACAACTGAGTTACATGATGTTACAGTACAGGTTCTCCTAATGTCTTGAGTCTTCACTGACCTTGAAAGGCTAGGGTAAAAATGTTGGCTGTACTTGTAGCCCTTCTTTTTCTCTAATTTTTTGTCTGTGAACTTAAGGTATAAACCCTCTAGTAGAGAAGCTTAATGGTATTACCCTGTAACATAGGCAGTTGAGCTGAACTTCACTATCTGAATATCAAGCATCTTAGACATAGCATGGAACAGCTATTTTCCATCAAGTACTGATATGTTAAACTTTAAATCCCTACTAAATGTGAATAAAAATATAAAAAATACGAATAAACAATTACACGTTTTTACACAAAAATTTGGAAAAGTAACCATATACAGCATTGTAGCAGGACAATCCTATGACATTTTTTTCTTGTCTCTTGTTTTCATTTATTACCTACCCTTTTTATTTTTATTTATTTTATTTTTTTAAGGAAGAAAATGTTTATTTGGCTCACAGTTTGTGGAGGATTCAGTCCATACCTGGCTGGCTATCAATATCGTGTGTCATCATTAATTCATGTCAAAAAGTAAGAAGTGATCCTTTTCCATTCCTTCCATCAGTGTTTTATAATTTATGACAGCATCTTCTCTTTTATAAACTACAGTAGCCACTCTGATTTTTCTCTGTGGCTGCAACCTTAGGCCATTTTGTAGTGAAATATATATATATATATATATATATATATATATATATATATATATATATCTGCATATACAAAATAGGAAGAACAGATATACTGCTACTCTCTCTCAGCTCAAAGTGGAGGAATACTTGCACTAACAGTGCTTAGAAATGACATCATGTCCGCATCTTGCACTATGAATAACCACTATGAAGACAACCATATGCAGCAAATTAGCTATTGCAACTGTTCCACCAGCCTGCATTGATACTGTTTTAGTGCTATTTCTTTCTCAACAAAATTAATATCAAAAAAGTAAAATTTATGCTGTTGTTAATTGGCTATTCTTGTTTTAAAAATCTGTAACATATGTAATGCCGTATGCTGCCCTGCTTCTGTCATTGTTTCTGCTACTTGTTTTTGCTTTTGGTTTTACTCTTTAAAATAAAATTGAAAACAATAACAACAACAAAACTTTAGGCCACTATTGACACACCGAAGGCACAATAGAGCATCTTATCTGCTGCCTCACTGTGCTTAGAACTTTTCATTTTCCTATCTTCGTCATCAGAATAAATTCTAAATCTGTGTCCAGGACACATGATGCTTTGAGATATAGTCAGTCAAATCATCTAAATTCATAATCCATATATTGTCATATGCTAGGCTCCCTGCACATTGAAGCTCTTACAGGTTGTTGAGCAAACATGTTCCTCTGTCAAGCCTACAAATGTTCCTATTTACAAAAATTACTTACACATACTCTGTTAGCTGAGAACCTGGAGCTTCTTCCTAATTTTCATTTTAGTGGGACTTAATATATAAAATATGATAGAAACTACAGCAAAGGTTTATATTAAAAATATTACAAAAGTCCAGACAAATAGCTCAGGGAATTAAAGCCCCTGCAAGCAGGTGCAGAGGTTGAGGGTTCAATTCCTGGGCCTGTTGTGCTGGCCCTGCACCCGGGGCATGCTGGGAAGGCAATTGAGACTGGACATGGTGGCGCACCTGTAGTCCCAGCTCTTAGAGTCAGATCTAGTAGTGAGACTCTGAACATCCTATAAACTCTTCCCTAAAAAAAAAAAAAAAAAAAAATATATATATATATATATGTATAGTGTGTATATAGTGTATATATACATATATATTTTTATTTATACATATATAAATATATATACACACACACTATGTATATATATATATATATACACACACATACATATATATATATATACACACACATACATATATATACACACACAAATAAATATATATATTTATTTTAAACAGTATATATGCACCCACACATGTGTGTGTGTGTCCTGAACACATTAATAATATTTACTTTGTATTGGTTATTAAGACTTTAGAGAAGAGCCAGATCTGCTGAATAAGGTAGACTCACCTATAGTATTTTTATGAATTTGTCTTCTTTTCACATGGCACTCAATATGTTTTTTTACTCTGTCTTTTATCATGTTTTGCAAAGACATTTACAAAACAGGACTTGTAGAACTGCCTCAGAAAATGGCAAGAAGAACTAGATGTTTTCGAAGTGTGTGTGGGGGGAGGTATTTTGAGGGATATTAATGGCATTGTATCCTTTACTGCAATTTCTGTTTCTAATTTAAATATTCACCTTGTATTGTGTCAAACCCTGTATCTTCACACACTCTTCTCCGTTTCTTCCGGGCACCTCCATCTGAGGCAGTCGGTCTTTACATGTCAGGTTAGTGGGCAGCAAAAGCCTTCTGGGCTTCACCAAGTGTCCATGATTGGCTTGCGATACTTGTCAGCTTTATATTTAACCTTATCTAGGCTTTGAATCTCTTTTATTTTATTTATTTATTTTAGTAATTTTATTGAGAAACAAGTATCAATGAGACATTTTCAAACCGATTTATCTTTTTTTCAAGCAAACATTTATTTGAAAGACAGCACAGCAGTAATTGATATGAAGTGACAAGCAATACGTATTTAGAAGACCAGAATGACAGGCATTCCAAACATGACCCTAGTACTACACATTGTTATCTTCAGTGTAGTTGCCTAGTTCACAGGTATTAGCATATGTAGTTAATTAGGGTGAGAACCTTACCAATTAACTGCTGATAATTTAGATTTTACAGAAAGCATTTTTCCATTTTTCTTGTACCAAATTTTCATTTTCTACTGTGAGTACTTGGTAACTGAACTGTATGATACAAATTGTTCGTGCCCAATATACAAGTCACTAATGCCAACTTGACAATGATTAGTGACACACATGAAATTCAGTATTTCCTTTCTCATCCTTTGCTCTATTTTCTGCAGAGAGAAAAATGTACTATTTATTACACTACAGTGATGAGTTCACTGTAATGTTTCACAGAGATTTTATTTCCATCTTCATCGAATGAATGATATAAGAGAGGTAGAAAATGGTAAGAATAAATTTGCATTTAAAATTTTAAATACCTAGCCTAAGATTTTAAAATTAATGTGCGATAGCTCATTTGTAATGAGATGGTAACAAAGACATTTTCCTTTACTCAGTTTGGTTAAAAGTTATAAGCAGAAAGAAAGAAAAAATTGGTGCTGCGTGCTATGAAGATGGAATGTATTGGGCCTGCCTGATTTTACTAAAGATTAACAATGGATTCCTGAAAAGGGCTTCTGTGAAGTTCAGGAAAATACTTGCAAAGATAAATAGGACACTTGTGGACAACCACAGGAGGAAGTATAATTGGAAAGACTATAAAATGCCAAGATAATTAATCTCTCTGACATCAGATGTCCTGTGAGCAGCCCTACTTTTTTATGAATGTTGTGAGTTGCTAAATGAAGAAATGGCCAGTGATGAATGAACAGGCGCAAGGAAGAAATAAAGGCACAGAGAATTAAGTGAATGAGAAAGATTAAGAACAGCTCTAGGGTCAGATGAATAAACAAATTAAAACTATTGAATAATTGGTGAACTCATCAAGGTTAGTGAGAGCTTCAGGCAGAGCAATAAGCCTTTTCTATAAGATTCGCATGTTTAATGTGCACTGATTTAAAAGCCAAACTATACACAGAGACAAACATATTCGAGCATCAGGGCTGCAAAGACATATTGAAAATTTTGGGAGGATTAAGATTAGAGAAAAATAAGTAAAGATTAAATAAAATTTGAAAATAACTAAAAAGTGAAATTTTAACTAGAATGATGACTAGTAATTTGAAATAATATGAAATTTATGAACTTCACATTATTTCTTAATTTTAAGATTAATATGTGTAAGCAAATATGTATACAAATTAAAGTACACAGTAAAATTGCATCTTTATACATTTATTTTAATGTACTTGATTGCTGCAGGGTTTTACTATGCAACTCGGACTCACAGTGATTCTCCTGCTTTCAGCCTCCCAAGTGCTATGATTATAGCCTGTGTCATTATGCTCAGATTCTGGCCAGCTTAGTACATCTTGGATCTGCTGAGCTATCTTGCTTGTCCCAAAATTGCATCATTTTTATATCACATTAAAGCAACTATAAGAAATAGCTTACTTATAATTTATATACTTCCTGGGACTGTTGAGGTATATCTGCAGTCTAAAGGGCCTGTTAGGCAAACTTAGGCAAACACAGAGGCTGTGTTTCAATCCCCTGCATCACACACTGTGCCAGCCCTACCCCTGGGGTGGGCTGAGCCAGCCACCAGAAAAAAAAATATCCATGTAAAACTTATTTATTTCTTATGTATTCATAAATACAAAGACAAAATTTAAGTGTATTAAAATGCAATGAAATATGGGCATCACATTACTGAGAAGCAAAAGCAAATCAACACTTAAGTAATCAATTTAAACCACAATGGAGAAAAATATTTTTAAATAAAGTGTGAAAGAATGGAATGACAAGGTATTTTTTTTTTCTTTTTCAAAACAAAATTAAAATATAAAAGGCTAGAACTTTTTTCAATCAAAATATTATGTGAATGCATGGCTAGTAATATGTTATGGAATTTTGAAAATACTTATTTACCTAAACTAAAGATCTCTATTATCACACTTTAAAAGGAGAAGGCCTGGCCAGGTAGCTCAGTGGATTCAAGTGCCTTTCTCAGGGTCCAGGGTTCCATTCCTGGTGTGCTGTGCCAGTCCCGCCCCGGGATGCACCCAGATGATTACTGAGACTGGGTGAGGGGGTGCCCGGCTGTAATCCCAGCACCTGGGAAGCTGAAAACAGGAGGATCACTACAAGTCTGAGCTGTGTAGTGAGTTCCAGTACACCCTGTGTCAAATACATAAAAAGAATTTAAAAAGGAGAATAATGAAAATATTCTCAGTTTGACATGAAACAATTTTGTTTCCTCTATCCATGTTTCATGCCATAAAAACAACTAACAGATTTAAAGTGATTTTGATTCATATGACACATAATGTGAAATTTTTACATTTCATAATTTGCTCTGTACAATTAATCCATGTTGTTAATGTAATTCAAACATAAGTATTTATTTTAAAACCCATGTTTTTTCCAGGTATTCTCAAATACTTCAATTGTGTTTTTAATAGGTATGATAGGTATATTACTTAGAGTAGTAGATCTCAAGGCTAAACAAATAGCATTAACAGTTTTTTTTTTTTTTTTTTTTTTTTTTTGCAGGTTAAGGCTGCCCAGGCCTGACATGGCATATGGTGCAGGAGATAGAACTGTGTTCCCCTGCACCTGCCTAAGCAGATGCATTAGTCTGCTGAGCTGTCTCACCAGCCCAACAGTTTATTCTTAATCTCTCCATGTTTTAGTATAAAATGTCTTTCAATATTAATGATTAAAAGTTGCAAAATACTTATCGAAGTCTTAAAGAACACACTTTAATTTTCAGTAATTTAGATAATCAGGGCTGGGGAGATGGCTCAGTGCAGTAAGCACTTCCCTGGCAAGTGTAAGGACCTGAGTTCAATACCCTGTTCTGCCAAAAAAAAAAAAAAAAAATTAGGTCATCATTTTAAGATGAAAACTTCTAAAGCTGTTGTGGTTTATGTCTTGCTGTGCACCCAAAGCCTTCTGTGATCAATCTTCAGGCTATTCCTAGGTGGCTGGATCTAGAGTGTGTGATGCTGGGATTAAGGATGTATGACCAATAAATCAGTGTATTTGACATCATTTTGCCTGGGATTAAGGGAGCTGTGAGTGCTGTCTCCCTAAGGTTGAGTAACATGGGTCTGATATAAAGGGACAGAAGGCACGTTGTCTTTGTATCTTACTTGCTGCCTTCATCTGCCATGAACTGATTCTCTACTAGGATGCCCCTCTGCCAGGCCATCCTACTTTGGGGCCAGCCAACTATGGGAGGAAAACTGAGTCAGTTTGACAACCCACCCTCTGGCTCACCTTACAAACTGAGCCAAATAAGCCTTTCTTGCTTTAACTTCCTTTAAATAGGCCTTCTTTAAATAAACCTTAACTGCTTTGAGGGTCAGATGTTTTGTCTCAGAAATGGAGAAAGTAACTAAACAATATGCATTTATTTGATCAGTATGTTATGGTTAGTTTTTAGTGTCAGTTTGTTGAAATGAATGAATACCTATGTAGCTGGTATGCTATTATCTCTGGTATTATCTCTGCCTGTGTGAATGTCTTCCTAGAAAACCCTTCCACATGAAGGGAAGGCCACAATCCAGGGAAATGTGAGTTTACCCTCTTCCCAGAAGCTAGGAGAATCTTCTTGGGTTCATGTGAACTCCAGGCTACTGTAGCCACTGGGCCCTAGGACTTGTGCAACTGGCCCTAAACTTGCTTCCTCTAGGTTTTCAGCCTTTTAACCTCCACTTAAGGGTTACTCAATTACCTTCCAAGGTTCTGACTTAGAAGAACAGAATTGTCTTCCCAGACATTGACAGTCTGGAAGATCTACCAGGTTGTGGCTGTCTGAGAAATGAATTGTACCAGATTCACAGAGACAGTAAAAGCAGCCAGGCTTATTAAAGAGAAGTGCACATGAGAGTGTACAGGGATGAGAGGGACCATTAGCAGAAAACAAGGGGTCAGGTCCTATCTGTGGTATTTACAGAGCCAGGGAAGCTCTGGTAAAGTGCATAGAGCATTTTTATATTTAGGGGAAAATGGCCTTATTTTGAAAGAGATGAGGGTTTTCAGAGATGAGAGTTTGGTTCTCACATAGACCTTTGTGGCTCTGTCAGGGCTCTCAGTACCCAGAGGGATGGGGTGTTAAAACCACAGCACAAATGAGATTGCAGTAAACTTGGGTTCACTTTACGTGCTCAAGACAGCTTGCAGTTTGTGTTACATTTTTGGTTTTTTTTAGCTGGTGTGACTTGCTTGTTAGAACCAACCATTCCCTGCAGTGTAGGAGAGCTGCCTTTTTCACAACCTTCGCTTCTTTGCTTCCTCCTGGGACGGCCTCCTTCTGGGTCCTGCCTCAGTAACACCAGCCTCCCTCATGCTCCCTGTCTGTGTATCTATTATCTATCTATCTATCTATCTATCTATCTATCTATCTATCTATCTATCTATCTATCTATCTATTTATCATCTATCTATCTATCATCTGTCTATCTATCTGTTCATCCATCTGCCTTGTTTTGATTCTGGTTCTCTGGCTCTTTGATAAACTTTCATGTGATGCTTTCTTCTTAATATATTATTCTAAAATACAACAAATTAAAATTATCTAACCCCTTGGAGAATAAATCAAATTATATTTACTTTTTATAAAACATACTGAAAAATAATTGTATGTGAAATCTGTGCTGCTAAAGAATCAAAGACTAAGATTGTGATGAATATGATGATTATCAATAAAATTATTATAAATACTAAAATATGTAGTTATCAATTCAATAAATGTAGATGCAATTGTTTGTATACTTTTTACAAAATAAATATTCACTGTAGGGATTTTGTTAGAAATTTTGAATATAAATCAAACTCTAAAATTTAAATATTAAATGTAAATAATCACACATAATTTGAAATTTTTTAAATGTACATATCTGTTCTAGTTAAAGACAAGAAGAGAGAAACAACAAAGAAAGAAAACAATTAGAAATTATTTGGGAGAGACTGATAGATAGATATTTCAGATGTACTAATAAAAGGCAGATCCTCGGGGTTAATGTTGATGTTAATCAAAACTGATAACATAAAATACAAACAAAAACATTTTATATTACAATTCTCTAAACATAATGAAGAAAATTTCCAAAGGTAACTAACAACATAAATGTTATGGTAGCATACTTTGTATCATTTCTCTCATTGTTTCTGATTTTTTTTTATTGAACTACAAATATCAATGAGGCAGTTTCAAGACACATTAACAGGACAGTTTCAATAAATTAATACATTGAAAAATGTTTTCATAATGTTTTGGTATCGTACAAGGTGCATACATGATGTTATACTTTACAGACATTATTATAGCAGACGTATCTTATCAGTAAACTAAGAGTGTTTATGTATCTTATTTATTTTATACCTGAATTGTATCACAGATTCAATAATTAATGCTTTCTACCTTGTTATTTTCCTAGTGGGTGTCCATAGTACTACTAGCCGACATAATATCCTGTCCAGCCACCATTAGTGCAAATCTTGATGCTCATAGAATCATGCAAAAGCAGAGCATATTTATCCTAACTGTACTGTTTATACATACACATCATGATTCTTCCTTTCTATACCCCATTTTTGTCTAGACCTGTCAAAGATAGGCACTCCATTGTCATTCAACCAATTTAGGTGCCTGAACTCAGCAACACAATCCAACACAGTCCAGCATTCCACAATAATAGTGAGTTATCTGAAGAAGCTGTTGGCTGTAGCCATTTACAGCTCAATTTATCATTAGGGCCCCGTGTTGTGTACCTCATATTTATACTTTTCTGCTGGATGGTTAAGACTGAGACAGAGCAAGACATATATAGCAAAACATGTAGTTTTTGTTTCTGATGAGGTCAGTGAAGTCCCCTCAGGGTTTATCTTGTAATCCTGTAACTTACTCTGTAGATTCTTTGTCTGTGTCATCTATATGGATGAGTTACAGCCAATGCTTGACCAGTTTGCTCTCTGTGAGAGCCTGACAGAAAGTTTTCTCTCCATGTGACCTTCGCAGGTACACTACAGATCATTGATCTCCTTGCTCTGTGGCTCCATAATCTCCTTGTTCAGAAAATCTGGGGCAAAACTGAGTTTAATGATGTTGCAATACAGATTCTCCTATGTCCTGAGTCTTCGCTGATCTTCAAAGGCTAGGGCCATAATGTTGGCTGGCCTTGAGGCTCTTCTATTTCTCCAGTTTTGATCTGTGCACTTAGGTTGTTAAACATTCAGAAGAAAAGCTGATTAGTACCCTGAAGCATATGCCATTCACTTTGCCCTATCTGACTCAATAGTTTTTAGTTGTTGTTTTATGTTTCTATTTGTATTTCTTCTTTTAAAAAAAGAAGTGATGGGAACCACTTTTGTGGGCCGGGGAGATGGCTCAGTGGAATAAGTGCTTCCCTAGCAAGTGTATTTCTTCTTTTGACTTCTTACACTAGGGAGACTATACGGTATTTGCACACGTGTGTCTGGTTTATTTCACTTACAAGTATATGGTCAAGTGAAATCCAATTCAATATAAATACTTCAAGCTTATCATTCTTAATATCTGAGTAATACTCCATTATATAGAAATACCATATCTTTTTCAACCATTGCTCGTGTGATGGACATCTTGGTTGTTTCCAAGATTTTGCTATCACAAATTGTGCTGCTATAAATATAGGTACACATATATGATATATTGTTTTCAGTTCCTCTGGGAACTTTCCAGGTAGGGGGATAGCTGGCTTGAATGGGATTTTCAGTCCTACTCTTTTGAGAGTCTCCACACTGATCTCCACAATGGTTGTACCAGTCTACATTCCCACCAGCAGTACAGAAGTGTTCCCTTTTCCCCACGACCTCTCCAACATTAGTTGTTGGTTGATTTCCTTATGATAGCCATTCTTTCTTGAATGAGATGGTATCTCATGGTTGCTTTTATTTGCATTTCACAAATGGCTAGCGATGTGGAGCATTTTTTCATATATTCATTTGCTTCTTTAATTTCATCCTCTGTGAAGTGTGTATTCGTGTCAGATGCCCATTTCTGAATTGGGTCTTTAAACTTGAGAGCCCTGTTATATCTTAGTTCTTTATATATTCTAGACAGCAGACCTTTGTCTGATT
>PVKA01018130.1:0-44422 GCA_004027165.1 Ctenomys sociabilis | reverse complement strand
CAGCTAACCTTGTCAGCTAAATTACTGCCTAATGAACTAATGCTGTGAACCTTTGCCCCAGTAGGGCCTGTAATCCCTGTTCCTAAAACAAAGAGGACATAAAAACCTCAGGTGGGGTCATAAACCTCAGGCCTAGCTTGGGAAAACATTTAATCTCCGGCCTGGGGACACTCTTGTCACTTTACACAAGTAAACCCACCCGTTCATGGAATGCAGCTAAAACCACAGAGTTAGCTAGTAGTTGCCCTTTGGCCTACCCCTCTTAGTTACCCTAAAAAGTCAAATATTCTCAAACCCCTCCTCCCTTTGTCTTCGGGCTTAAAACCCAGCCCATGGTCAGCTCCGGGCTTCTCTGTTCCTGCGTGTTCAGGGAGCCCCATGCATGCATGGAAAATAAAATCCCCTTGCTTTTGCATGAGAGGATGTCTCTTGGAGTCTTTCTTTACGCGGTGGGCTTCTCAGATCTAACAAAATGTTCTATAATGTATTTACTTATTTAAAAAATTGATGATCTTTTATTTATGTATTTGCTACATGGTCTCGCAGTACATCTTAGACTCATAATGACCCTCCTGTCTCAGACTCCCCAGCTCTGGGATTACAGGCTTGTGCCACCATGTGTGGTTTTGGTGGCTGGCACTGTGCACCTGAATTATGGGGCTGGCATGAAGTATAGTGCTAGAGATTAAACCCAGGTTCTTGTGCTTGCTAGGCAGGAGCATAAACCACTGAGCTTTCTTCTCAACCCTATAAACATTTTAATTCTAGCATTTTGTACTTTTTTACATGTAATTTTTCTAAATGCTATTAGAATTTTTATTTACTATTGCAATAGCATGTGATATTTCCATTTACTTTAAACATTTGATAGCACCTTGTTGCTTAGGTCAATTTCTATCAAGGGGAAGTTTAAAGCTAGATCATATGGAAGTCAATTATTTTATAAATATCAATGTCTATAAAGTGAAATTGTTTGCTGATTCCATCATTCATTTCTTATTTAACCAAAATTGCTAAGTAAATATATTTAATTTTGTCAGAGAATGTATGAAACAATCCATAGCAAATAAAGACAATTCACTTAGCTTGATGAGATCTGAAGATACAGCCTTCAACAATGTACTGCACTTCTCTTGTTCTCACACCTACAATGGAATAGTGACAGAAGTGGAATCTCAGTGCTCCGATTTTTTTTTCACTAATATTGGCTGCCTCAAGCAGCCTAATGGAGTGATGTCTCCTGTTGTCTCTTGTGGATCCATGACTGTGTTTAAGCTATATTTCTGCCAGAATACTTGCAGCCACCAGCTGACACGTGACAGTGTCAGCATCCTTCCATTCCTGAAGCATCCTAGACCTCAGCTGGCAAATTTGGCTCTGGGAGTCTTTGCCCAAATCACTGAGTCTCCCAGAGGACTCTGCTGCAAGCCATGACCCTTTCCCAGCCATGTTTTACGTCCTTTTCCATCCATAGATTTTACATTTGCTTCTGTGTAGGGGAGATGGGCTGAGATTCTTCTCAGTTGTAACTGCCTTCTCACTTCAATTCTACAAAAGCATTTCTCGTATTACATATTTTTACTTCTAATTCTGGAGCCTGATTTTTGCAAATCCTAATTAACACATGAGAATAAATGATATTTTATTGGTAAATACATTTGGCGTTTTGCTTGCATGTAATAAGTACTGCAGAATTGTTTGTTACAAAAACAATTGAGAGTGCAGCAGCCAAGATTTGATCCCTGGCTTGCTGTGCCAGCCCCACTCCCAGGGACATTGAGACAGTGATTGAGATTGGGCACGGTGGTGCATGCCTATAATCCCAGAACTTGGGAGTCTGAAAACAGGAGAATCACTATGAGTCTGATCTAAGTAGTGAGACCCTGAACACCCTGTAGACCCTGTACTAAATACAGAAAGAAAGAAAAAAGTGAGAAAATATTTGAAAATGTCATGAGTAGATTCATTTTCCCCCTCCAACACACACACATACACACACACACACACACACACACACATCCCATACTTTAACAGAGAAAGTAGAAATACTTTTCTTGAATATAACAAAAATGTAATTACTAGTCATTTTCTACAGGTGCTATTTTGGCAACAGTTTCCAATCTCTTAGCAAGTAAGAGGTGGATTTATTCTCTGTTACAAGCAATTATTCATGGCTACCTCAATTTCTTATAAAACCCTTCACCTAATGTTGAAAAAAACAGCCTGTCAAGCAGGTGCAATACGATAACCTCATAGTTTTCCACATACTGTATTCAAGGGATCTGGATTATTTGGCTTGGTAGAGCATTACTTGTGAATTGAACAGCCAGGGCTTAATTCATATTAGACCCTGAGCTGTGGAGTTTAATAATCAACAAGGCAGCTTTGAAGAATTTTCTTTCATTCACAGTAGAGAAAAAGAGAGAGAGCTGCATAACCAGCCATATGGAATAATGGCAGGTGATAATTATTACAAATTAAAACAGACAATTGCTTATAGCCAAAGTAACTTCCCATGATTTTTTAAAAGCCATTTAACCACAACATTTTATTTAAAAAATGCAATTTCCAAATCATTTTCAGCAATTTACAAAATTCTGGAACTTTTAGGAAAATTTCATGTGCCCAGAATTTTATTCCATAAGGCCTGACCATGAAAGGTGAGTAACTTTTCGACAGCTTTTCTTTTTGTTCATTTAGAATTTGATGGAGGCCAAGAGAGAAAGTTAACTCTCTGAGGGAAAATAAAGGAGAAAACATTGGAGTGTGAAGCTTGGAACTACTGTGTAATACATGGTGGTTGCATGACTTTTCCAAGCTTAAACTTTTTATTATTGAATCATAATATACATCTGAATGTTAGTAGTTATGTGCATTCATATTTATCTTTTAATATTACCAAGAAATATCATCTGCACAAGAATTCCTCTATGTGCATTACTCTTCACCCATTTTCCACTCCTTTATGCTACCTATTATAAAATTGGTAGTTAATCCATCTAAAGCCGCTTCCAGCCTGAGCCACACTTGGCTTAGAGTAATTAATCTTGTGTTGGTTTCAAGGCTCATTACTCAAACTGATGGTGCTTTCAGCAGAGTAGAAAACAGGGAATTGTGCTGAACAGCAAGAAAATGAAGGATTTGGACCAATTTCTGGTTTCACAAGTGTTTGCAATCTCAGTGGTCCTTAATACTGCCCTTTCTGCTCTCAGAGGCCCAGTGAGCCCGCAGGTCTGGGGAACCCAATCAAGACTTCTGGAGATGACTTCAGTCACAGCCTCCCTCTGTACAGCAACTTTCCCAGAGAGACAGGGTCTGGACCTTGAGGACACAGTGGCAACTGTACTTTCATGATTTTTACCCACACTAACCCACTCCACTGATCTCTGGAGGAATAAAATCATGCATAAAATTGAGCAGAGAAAGTAAAAGAAGCAGAAACAAAAAGTCACAAATGCAAGGAGAAAAAGGAAGGTGACACGAAGTTGAGAAAAAGAATGAGAACATTTTCTTGACACATTTCCCATGCAGTTCCTAAGCAAGAGACCACACTTTGTGAATCTTACCATTTTCCAGTTACGTCAGTAAACTCATAACTTTCAGCAGCATACACTGACTTTTAAACCTAAATGAGTAAGAAAGCTTTCATAAAAATCAGGAACTTGCTTTGTTCAAAACTACTCATGTAGCTCTGATTTCAAAAGCACAATATATATATTTAAATGTATAAACTTCATTAAAACAAAACTGAGATACCATCTCACCCCAGAAAGAATGGTTATCATAAAGAAATTAACTAATAAGAAATGTTGGAGATCTAAGGGAGAAAATGAACACTTCTCCACTGTTGGTGGGCATATAGAATGGTACAGCCTATGAAAGACAGTATCAACCTCCTCAGAAAGCTAGGATTGAAGGTCCCATGCAAGCCAGCTATTCCCCTTCTGGGTACTTTTCCAAAAGAACTGAAAATACCATACCTCAGTGCTATACATGCACCCTTGTTTGTAGTAGCACAATTTGTCATAGCTAAATCTGGGAAGCAACACAAAAACACATCAATTAACGAATGGATAAAAAATGATGTATTTTTATTCAGTGGGGTATTTTTATTCAATATTTTTATTCAATACTTACTCAACTATTAAAAAAAGATAAACTTGAGGCTTTTATAGGTAAATGGATTCAACTGGAGGGCATACTCATAAGTGAAATAAATCAATCCCACATATGTAGACATCATATTGTCTCTCTAGAGTAAGAACCTGAAATAGTAAATAAAATCTGAAAGGAGCAATAGATATAGTAAAAGAGAAATAAAATGAGCAAAATTAATAAGTAATTAGAATGAGGGAAAGGAGGAAAGATAGGAAAAAAAGGAAGGATAAACTAATCATGTATGTATACCCACAGGATAGCTAAGATGATTATACTATTAATTTCTATCTATTTTTCCAAGGTAGCAGTTAATGTTAAAATTTTTACTTTGATCAATTTTATATGCTTATATCTCTAATCTGAGCAACTATGTTGAAGATAACTATACAATGTAACAACCACTGTAGAATGCCTATCTTTGTTTTAATTTTGTATCATTTCTAATGACTTATCTGTTACTTCTAGATTCTCTTTAAAATAAATTGATAATAATGAAAAAAAAACTTAGCTATTACAAATTGTGATGCTAGAAACTCAGGTGCACATTTATCACTGTGGTGTGATGTTTTTGATTCTTCTGGGAAGATACCTAGAAGAGGAGTAGCTGGGCAAAGGGGACTTCAGTGTTTGTATCAGCCTATACTCTCACAAATGGTAAATAGGGGTTCCTTTATCCCCACAGCCCCACCAACATCTGGTATCAATTAATTTCTTCATCACAGCCATTTTTCTGAGGTGAGATGGAATCTCACCAAAATGTTCATCTGTGTGTGGTGAAAATTCCATGAATTTATACATATCTAAATACTCAATTTTACATTTGAAATATGTTCAATTTATTTTATGCCAAATGTGTATCAATTAAACTATCAAAGGCAATTCAGATTTGTATTCCATCCCACATTATACCTTATATTTAGAATAAATAATAATGTTTTTGCAATAAGTAGTAAAATTATTTAACATTTCCAGCCAAATATTTAATACACATCTTGAATTAAAATAGATGAGGGAAATTATGTTCTTTTTTCTTTGTGAATAAGTTCATGCTAAAGGAAATACACAATGGCTCAAAAATGATAGAGAATATGTGTCTTACCTTGTAACACCTTCCTATACACACTGATCATAAGCAAACATATTTTGCAATTTTTTATTAATAATTAGGATATATTATGTTCATTACTTTTTATATATTACATTACATATTTCATATTTCAGGTCATATTATTTTATAACTATTATAAATTATATCATGTCATATAATTATATGAAAGCATAATATTATTATTATTATTGTTTGTATTTTAGGGAAGACTCTACAGGGTGTTCAGGGTCTCACTATTAGATCAGACTCATAGTGATTTGCCAGTTTACAGTCTCCTAAGAGCTGGGATTACAGATGTGTGCCACCAAGCTCAGGCTCAATTGTTGACTCAGCATACTCCGGGGTTCGAATCCCCTGCTTCTGTGCCTGCTTACAGACAAATTAACCCACTGAGCTCTTTGGCTGGTCCCTAGAAAGCATATTATTGGTACCACCAATCTTCTATTTAATTTATTTAAGCTTGAATAAGTATATATTGTAGGGCATGCTGATGATTTTTCTTACTGCATCAGCCAATTTTGTCTGCAAAACAACCACTAAAGTGACTTATTTGGCTGTTAGGAAAGGAAAACTGGGGAAAAATGAGGAGTTGCATGATGACAATTATATTCTGGTCACTTTACTCTCACATTTCATTTTCCCTCATATTTCATTTGGTCTAGGGAAGTAGCGGTAGGTAGGTTGCCTATGAACTTAATATATTTCCTGAATCTCTGATCATTAATCTATCAGCATTAGACACATAGCAGCACATTATTCAAGTCTTTATGTATTAGGACATGCCACTGTAATAATGAATATGAAATTCTTTGTTAATTCATAATGGTTTATTTTTCACTTACCTATGGCATGGTTCACTACCTGGGGAAGGCTTTGAGGAAGGACTCTCCACATTACCATGAGAACAAACAATCATGAGTCTTACCCTGTGCATGTGCGCTGACATATTGAGCAAATACGATGCTCACGCTATTAAAATGTGAAGAGACTGCATTTACTAGTTTTATTTTTTTAATTTATTTTTTATTTTATTGAAGTACAAATATCAATCAGTTTCAAGACACCTTAACAAGACAGATTTGATAAATTAATACATTGCAAACTGTTTTCATAATGCTTTGGTATCGTACAAGGTGCATACATGATATTATATTTACAGATATTATTTTAGCAGATGTCTCTTATCAGTACATGAAAAGTGTAGGTACTTACTTATCTTATTTTTTATACATGAATTATATCAAAAATTCAATAATTATTTTCCTAGTGGATGACCGTAGTACTAGAAGCTGACATAATATCCTGTCCAACCACCATTAGTGCAAATCTTGCCTCTTATAGGATTATGTAGAAGCACAGCGTTATCTATCCCAACTGTACTGTCTATACACACACATCATGATTTTTTCTTTCTATACCCCTTCCTTTGTCTACACCTGTCAAAGGTGGGCACTCCATTGTCATTCAACTAACTTAGGTGCTTGAACTCAACACCACAGTCCAACACAGTCCAGTATTCCACAACAATAGTGAGTTATTCAAAGAAGTTGTCGACCATAGCCATTTACAGCTCAGCTTAATATTATGGCCCCACAATGTATACTTCATTTTTATACTTTTCTGCTGGATGGTTAAGACCTAGACAGATCAAGACTTATATACCAACACATGAACTTTATATTTCTTATGAGGTCAGTGAAGTCCCCTCAGGGTTTATCTTGTAATCCTGTACATTATTCTGTAGACCCTTTGTCTGTGTCATCCATGTGGATGAGTCATGGCCAATGCTTGACCAGTTTGCTCTCTGTGAGAGCTTGAGAGAAAGTTTTCTCTCCATGGGACTGTCCCCAGGCACACTATAGAACTTCAGTCTCTTTCCTCTGTGGCTCCATAATCTCCTTGTTCAGAAAATGTGGAAACTCAACAGAGTTTCATGATGTTGCAGTACAGGTTCTCCTATGTCCTGAGTCTTCGCTGATCTTGAAAGGCTAGGGCCGAAATGTTGGCTGGCCTTGTGGCTCTTCACTTTGCCTTATCTGACTTAATTGATTTTACTTGTTGTATGTTTCCTTTTGTATTTCTGCTTCTCACTTGTTATACTAGGGAGAATATCATATTTACAAATGTGTGTCTGGTTTATTTCACTTATGAGTATATGTTCAAGTGGCATCCACTTCAGTATAAATGCTTTGAACTTATCATTCTTAATAGCTGAGTAATACTCCATTATATAGAAATACCACATCTTTTTCAGCCATTCCTCATGTGATGGACATCTTGGTTGTTTCCAAGATTTTGCTATCACACATTGTGCTGCAATAAACATAGGTACACATATATCTCTATGATACAATGTTTCCAGATCCTTTGGGAAAATTCCCAGTAGGGGGATAGCTGGCTTGAATGGGATGTCTAGTCCTACTCTTTTGAGGAGTCTCCACACTGACCTCCACAATGGTTGTGCCAGTCTACATTCTCACCAGCAGTGGAGAAGTGTTCCCTTTTCCCCACAACCTCTCCAACATTTGTTGTTGGTTGATTTCCAAATGGTGCTGGAAAACATGGCTTTCTACATGCCGAAAACTAAAACTTGACCCAGGTCTATCACCATGCACTAAGTTAAAGTCAAAATGGGTTAAAGATCTAAACATTAAAACAAAAACACTCAATCTCCTGGAAGAGAAAGTAGGAGGAACTTTTGAAGACATAAGGGTAGGTAAAGAGTTCATGAACAAACATGTATTCGCACGGGAAGCTCTTGAAAGAATCAACAACTGGGATCAACTCTTCTTAAGGAGCTTCTGCATGTCAAAAGAAATTGTCAACAGAGTGAAAAGACAACCCACAAATTTTGAAAAAATCCTGACTAATAAGCAATCAGACAGAGGACTACTGTCTAGAATTTATAAAGAACTAAGATATAACAGGGCCCTCAGATTTAAGGACCCAATTCAGAAATGGGCATCTGAGATGAATACACAGTTCTCAGAGAATGAAATTAAAGAAGCAAATAAATACATGAAAAAATGCTCCACATCGCTAGCCATTCATGAAATGCAAATAAAAACAACACTGAGATACCAATTCAGTCCAGAAAGAATGGCTATCATAAGGAAACTAGTTTTCTTTGTGGATTTTGACTTTATATCATTGGCTATTCAGTACATAACACAGTTTTCAGTGAATTATGGTTAAAATAATTATATGTTTCCCTTATTTTCTCAGAGACAGTGAAGCTAATTTGACAAACCGATTTTATGATGCAATTAGTTATTTCATCTTTTTAGCTAAGCTCACGGCCTCCCGGACAAAAATTCTATATTTACTTACTTTTTTTGTGACAGAACAGGGGATTGAACTCAGGCCCTTGTGCTTGCCAGTGAAGCGCTTATTCCACTGAGCCCCATCTCCGTAGGCCCTTGTATTTACTTGCTGAAACATTATAACTAACTCAACATTTCATAAATTGTTCTGGTTATAACCTAGTCCTCAAATGATTATTTAATTAGGTCACATGGATCAGAAGTCAGAAGCTATCAAATGCCTATATATACCAAAAAGAATTATTTTTCTACAATAATTTTGGAGAAATTAGAGATAATATTTGGAATTTTCAACTGTCTGTGAATTGGAAAAAGAAACTTAGAAGACTTGAAGATCTTGACCAATTTTCCTCTAACTTTTCTAACAAAAGGATCAGAGCATCTGAAGGTTTTATTAATATTATATTTAAGTATTTCTTTCTTAACATCTCAAGTTAGAGTTTTATGAAATCTGTCATAAGTCCCAGGAAAAAAGATATAAAGTGCCCCAGGAAATCTGTTATATTAAGAATGGGTTGGAGAACTTGGGGGAATTTATTTTTAATGATAGTAGTACTATATTTAACAAAGGAAGAATCCACCGCTTTTCTAACAGCATTTCAATGTGGAAAGCTGTCGCTTTCTTAGTTAAGGTAAAAGCACTCTGGGATCATGCTTTCTGAAGTTTTCATTTTTCTGCGGGTTGAAAACTGAATTCTTTACATAACGCACCACAAACACGGATCATAGCAGGGATGCTGCAGAACAAGCCTGGATACTTATTTGGGTGATAATGCTTCTCACTCTGTTATGGATATGTGAGTCTTTATAAAGTATATAAAGATTTTATGGTTGTCTTGTCATTATTTACCAGAAGTGTAGTACCTGTATCTAATTGTAGCACCAAGAACATTTACTTTTGGACATAAAAATATAATTAAAGATAATTTTTCATACTTTAGCTTATTTATTTACTTGGAGATAACTAAGGTGATATAGTATCTTATAATTTCTTTGAAATTGAATCTGAGATCTTAAATATCTCTGCATTCCTAAAAAAGGGCTTTTGATTACATTTTGTTTTGCATTGTTGAATCAGTGATTTTAGTGGTGTTATACCCTACTAAATCATCAGTTCTTTTCTGGTAAATATTATTGGAAACAACATTTACAGAAAAATTCAGAGAGTGAAACAGAATTGAATAATAAACACTAATATTCAGTACAACACCTAGAAATCTTTCAACTCTATTTTTTACTCAAAATCTCCCAGGTAAAAACATCAACTTGGCTTCCAACATAATACATTAATAAAATAGTAAGATATTAAATTTGACAAATAAATTCAGGAGAGATTTGGGGAGAGATTTTTTAATATAAACCAATTATATTTTGCATAACTTGATAAAAAGAATGTGAAGGGAATTCTGACATAAAGGGCAAATTGAACTTGAACAGGAAAAAAAAACACAAAGCACCTAGTTCTATTTATTCTCAGTGGGCAGACTATGATGTCAAATGACCAAACTGCTTGTGAAAAAGTGCCCCATAGGTTGGTTTATGATAAGTGTGGTTTCATTTCTACTGTGCCATTTATTTCCTCAGGGTAACAAAAACAAGGATGATTTTTAGCAAAACTAATAATGCTTAGGGAACAAATCCTTTCTGTCCAAGCTGTTATGAGATACAGATGGCATAGTGCAGATAAACACCATTTTAACCTTGCATTTTTCAAGGTTTTATCAGCTATTATATTCATGTATCATTTGGGGGAGTTCATTCTCTGGAAACATAATAGCAAAGATTTGCTTCCCTCGAATCCTCGTCCATCTAAGAGAGAAATTAAAGCCACCATTAGTTTGAAAAGAGATTTGCAGTGTGACTCTAATATCTAAAAGCTGATACAACCTTTTGCCTAGATGCACGATGGTATACATGCTGACTGGCTTTTCAAAGTGTGACTGATTAAACTGGGTCATTTTCTGAATGCTTTGCTTTTTGTTTTAGATCTGTAGCAAGGCTATCCTCATGGAAGAGAACATCTGAACTCGACCACTCAGGCCTCCGCGGAGGGCGAGTGAGTGGACTGGGCCAGCCTGCTCTGAGCTGCTTGTCAGCATCTAACTAGGTCTGAGTAGCACCGGGCGCTCTCCCTGAAGCTACTCTTAATTAGTTGAAGATATGTTAGCAAAATGCATTGAATGAGCTGAACCTGCATCGCTGAGCTGCGCATCCCTACTATCGCTCCTGCTGCAGAGGGACAATTGGAACTGAAGCTCTTTAATTAGCTCAGCTGCATCTGCTCTGAGACTTTCTAATACTGGAAGTTAGGAATGAGACTATCAAAGAGAACAGTTCATACTGGGATTCCAGTTGTATAACTGGGAAACTTGGAACAGGCTTATTTATTTATTTATTTATTGCGGTACTGGGGATTGAACTCAGGACCCTGCTTTCGCCAGTCAAGCATTTATTCTACTGAGCTATCTCCCTGGCTCTGGAACAGGCTTCTGCCTCATTCTTTTCACGTTCAATATTTGTCTTTCACCTTCCAGTTCCCTGTATTAATGTTGTCTTATGATTTTTAATTTGAGTTTATTCCACTAAGTTACAATTTTTCTTGAAAGTGTAAACTTCAGGCTTTTTATAGAGGTAGCTTGCATAAAATGTCTTAGAATAGGTGTTAGTTTTTTGTTACATGTTCTTTCCAAGGATTAGTTAATCAATATCTGTCCTCCCAATCAACAAGACAATGCCCTTTCCCTTTCTTGTATGCTTTTTACTTTAAAATTCAGAATATTCCTAAATACTCAGGATTTTAAATTTAATTTTAACTTCTGCAATACTGAGAATTGAACCTTGGAGGTACACCCTCACCATTATTAGTACTTGTTATTTGAGTCATGTTCTTGCTGAGTTATTCAAACTGGACTTGAACTAGGCATCAGCCTCCCAGGTTGCTGGTAGTGATGACATGCAACCACGCTTCTGTCCGGAGTGTCTGACTCGAGGAAACATTCAGTATTAGAAATAATTTTACAGAGATAGGGAAGATACTCACTTATGAATCAGGATATTAATTTCCTAGGAATGCACTTAATAAATGTTAGCACAGAGATGCATGTACAGATACTCTCACTTCAGATCATCTCCATTTAAACACCATCCACACGGCCTCCCATAACATCCCCTATGGTCATCAGGCTGTACTCACATCTGCTGACTACACATTTGTAAATCAGGCAACTCAGATTTTATTCATTTAGCAGTGTCTTACTTGTAAAAGTTTATGAATACCACTTAGTTTCTAGTACTATTCTTGTGACTCAGGAAGCCAGAGGGAACTCTAAGCAAAATAAAAATAATGGTATCAGCAACATTTCATGGTTAAAGCATTGATTTAAGGAGTATGAATTTGTACACATCTTTCTTTGGTGAGTTTTTCTTTCAAGAAACTGTTCGTCCTTCCCTTCCAACTACAGGCATATGATTATCAAGTTTTCAGGCACCTTAGATATTATGGGAGGTCTTACAGAATGGTACTTGAAAGTAAATCTACTTTGAATCCCAATGTTAAATTTATTAAGCTAACATCTTGGAAATTATCTCAGTTACTTTTCTCTCCTTGCTGGGACAGAATACCCAACATCCAAAATTATGGAAGGACAAGTTTATTTAGTTCACAGTTAGTAGAGGTTTCAGTCCATTCTTGTCTGGCTGGCTCCAAGGCAGAGTGGCATGTGGCAGAGGTCAGAGGTTTATGGCAGTGGAAAACAGCAAAGAGCTTAAGGGGGAACAGGGGATGTGGCAGCTAGCAACACTCTCTCCCTTCCTTATATTGCATTCAGGCTCTCTGCCCCAGGACAGGTGTGGCACTCACACCCACAATCTCAGCATTGGATCATGAATTAATCAAAAGCTCTAGAAGCTTCCCCAGTGACTGCATGAGGTTTTAGGGGAACAACTAGACACAAACCATAATAGATATGAGTACTTATATAAATAAATAAATATAAATAATATGCATATATTAAATGTTAAATGAAGTAACACACAATTTGTTTGGAATTGTTTACTACATATTAAGCAAAGAAAGGTATTCTTATGAATGTTTCCTAATATTGTGCAGAAATGTATGATTGCATTGTTTTATTTCTGGCTGAGGATTAGATCCTGGTATGGTGGCATACACCTGTAATCCCAGCACTGAAGAAGCTAAGGCGGGAGGACTGTTGCAAGTTCAAAGCCAGTCTGGGATATGTAGTGAATTCAGGGGCAGCCTGAACTATACAGCAAGACCTTATCCCCCCAAAAACAAAAATTGGATCCTAACTTTTGTTATCCCTTCATTCTCATCCAGTATACTGATTCTTTCTCTCTTAGACAAAATTTGGTGAGATAATTTTCACTCAAAAAATAAAACCAGTGAATATAAATAAAAATGTGTGTGATTTTTTTTTTTTTTTTGTAAATACAACCATTCATAGGAATTCTTAGGCATATCAACAAACCAGGTTATGGGAGCAATGTAACAATGCACAAAGCTCAGTATGCATTTTTCTTAGCAAATCACAAGGAAGATCCTACACAAAGCATTTCAATGCAAGCTCTCTTTAGTCCTGTTTTAAATTCTTATATTCTTTATGTTATTTTTTACATGAAGTTATTTATTCTTCAATAAAGCTGTGCTTGACACATGTTTAGAGCCTGTTCACCATCCCACCATAAAAAGCCTACTCATGGAAAGGATGTTTGGTTGCCATCCATGATTTGCTTCAAGACCCCTGGCATTCCCATCCTGAAAAGAAGCAAAGGAAAGGGAAGTCCAGGGCAAAGAGTTCTGTTGCCAAGGAGGAGAGGACGTTGTGCTGCTTGTTCCTACACACACCCTGGGGTCCAACAGCCACAGTGCTGTGCTTCTCCACTGCACAGCACAGGGAATGCAGCTGCCTTTTGGATAACGCTGTGCCAAGGTTCAGTAGTAGTGGGATGGGGATGAAAAGCTGCTTTTGAAAAGAAACAACCCCCAAATACATAGCACAAAAAGGAGCAATGGAGTCAATGGAAATAATGGTCTACTATTATATATGTTTAGATTTAGTTGTAATGAGGTTATGCCATGTATGTGCCATTAATTATGATTTAAAATAAACCCTGTTCTTGTTGATGTGCACATAATGACTTTTCTACTGTGTTTAAGGTGGCTAAAGAGAGGCATCTGCAGTCATCAGTTAGAGGCTGTTGGTCTGAATCCTTTGTTGAAGTTGCATAGCACTTAATGTTGATGCATTTAGCTCTCCACCTTTGTAAGATCCTACTCCGACAGGGCAGGTGAAGCTTAAAGGTAGAGGAGTCCCAACTTTGCCTCTAGGCTAGCGTGTAGTTGAAGATAGTGTTACAGTAATTTACATCCAGTGACAGATTTGGATTCCAAGACACCTATTTATTTATTGACATATAATATACATAAGCATAAACATTTTTATTTTATCTAGAGAAAGCAAATGCCACCACAATCTCTGACAGACTATTTATACGGCCTCTAGTCTGAAAATACTATTGGTTTCATTGCAAATGAAAATCAAACTGATAGCTGCAAGAATAAAAATAAACCCTTTTCTTTCTGGGTATCTTTATAATTTTTATTACTGTTTCACATGTTTTTGCCTCACAGCTTGTGAGAAGTTATATTAATAATCAGAATAAATAAAGTGTATATATGTGTACCTCAAATGTAATTTCTTAGCTACCTCTTCCTTTGTCTTTCTCTTATTTTTCTAGTAAGTTAGCATTATATTGGCTTACAATATTCTTCTCTTCATATATTTGAAATATTTATAAATCATAGCAAATATGTAGCATGCAATCACTTTTATTTCAGATGAAATTTAACATATAAGCCATAATAAATTTTCCGTTCATTGAAAAAAATGTTTTTAAATAAGATAAAATAACATATTTCATTAGAATGTTTACTAAATAAACTATTCAACAGTTTACAATTTCAAGGAATATATGACTTTTTAATAGAAGAGCATTTCTATTCTGAGTTGTTCACTATCTATGTGAGATGAATTGAAGGATTTGGAAAATATATAGTACATGAGGCTTAATCTAATGTATTTCATCTTTCAAATGCATTTTGAATATGTGTGGTGACATGCTTTTATGTGAGGCATCAAATCATCGTATGGAATCTCAGTTATGTCTAATCATAGCATTCACCTTAGAGAAAATGGGCAGTCAATGCTCAGTTTAACATGGCTTTACTCAAAAGAATATTATGGCATATTCCTAATTGTTTTGAACTCTAACAGTTATTTTAAAATTATTCTTTAATAGCTTTTTAAAACACAACTTCTTAGGTCTCCATGGCAAGGCAGAAGGAGCACTACGAATGAAAAGACTGCCAAATGTGCATTGTTTTTTCTTTCTTCCATTTAGCTTAAAGCACAGCACATGAAACCATTAAAGCATCATTTACGTTTCCCAATTCAGATGCAAATTGTATGTTGAGCATATGGTTTGATAGCAAATTTACCTGTCAGTAGAGATGAAGGGCTAGATTTCAGCTAAGTGTCTTAAATTTATGGGAAAGGTCAAATGATATTGTACAAATTTTCTCAAAAGAAAAATCAAGTATTTTGGTTAATAAAATGTAATTAGAGATACTTCTAGGGAAGGAAAATGCATAAAGGTCACATAAATATCTTTTTTGTTATAAAACTGAAATCTATTGATTTATATTTAAATGCAAATAGTTATACAATATTAACTGTCATTCTTGATTTTATCAATTTCATAATTTTATAGAAGAAAATATTTTCTATAATAAATTATTGAAAAGTGAGCAAAACTATAAAATTATGAACATATATACTTTAAATAAAAATTTAAAATTCTTCCTACAGTTAAGTAATAATGCCGTTCTTTTTTTTCTTTAATTTATTTTTTATTTTATTGAAGTACAAATATCAATCAGACAGTTTTAAGACACCTTAACAAGACAGATTCAATAAATTAATACATTGTAAACTGTTTTCATAATGTTTTGGTATCGTACAAGGTACATACATGATATTATACTTACAGACATTATTATAGTAGATGTCTCTTATCAGTACATTAAGAGTGTAGCTGTTTACTTATCTTATTTTTTATACTTGAATTATATCAAAAATTCAATACTTATTTTCCTAGTGGATGATCATAGTACTAGAAGCTGACATAATATCCTGTCCAACCACCAGTAGTGCAAATCTTACCTCTCATAGGATTATGTAGAAACACAGTGTTATCTATCCCAACTGTACTGTCTATACACACACATCACGATTTTTTTCTTTCTATACCCCTTCCTTTGTCTACACCTGTCAAAGGTGGGCACTCCATTGTCATTCAACTAACTTAGGTGCTTGAACAAGCGAAAAGCAGAAATACAAAAGGAAACGTACAACAACAACTAAAATCAGTTGAGTCAGATAAGGCAAAGTGAATGGCATATGCTACAGGATACTAATCAGCTTTTCTTCTAGATGGTTAACAACCTAAGTTCACAAATCGGATGGAGAAATAGAAGAGCCACAAGGCCAGCCAACATTTTGGTCCTCGCCTTTCAAGGTCAGCGAAGACTCAGGACATAGGAGAACCTGTACTGCAGCATCATGAAACTCAGTTGAGCTCCAAATTTTCTGAACAAGGAGATTATGGAGCCACAGAGGAAAGAGATTGAAGTTCTATAGGGTGCCTGGGGAGAGTCACATGGAGAGAAAACTTTCTCTCAAGCTCTCACAGAGAGCAAACTGGTCAAGCATTGGCTGTGACTCACCCACATGGATGACACAGACAAAGGATCTACAGAATAATGTACAGGACTACAAGATAAACCCTGAGGGGACTTCACTGACCACATAAGAAATATAAAGTACATGTGTTGGTATATAAGTCTTGCTCTATCTAGTCTTAACCATCCAGCAGAAAAGTATAAAAATGAAGTATACATCGCGGGGCCATAATATTAAGCTGGGCTGTAAATGGCTATGGTTGACAACTTCTTTCAACAACTCACTATTGTTATGGAATGCTGAACTGTGTTGGATTGTGTTATGCCCAGTTCTTTTAAGAAAAATGATGATTCAAACACCAGAGCCAGGGCTGGCCAGAGAGCTCAGCGGATTAAAGCACCTGGTTAGGCAGATGTAGGAACCTGGTTTGATCCCCAGCTTGTTGTTCCTGTCCCACTCCCCAGTGCACTGAGACTGCAATTGAGACTGGGCAGAGTGGCCCGCACCAGTAATGCCAGTGTTTGGGAGGCTGAAGACAGGGATATTTCAGTTGCAGTTCATGTGATTGATTACCTCACAGTGAAGAAATTAGGAGATATGCATTCATAGTGGGAAAAAAAAAAAAAAAAAAAAAAAAACAGAGGGAGGTAGCTACCTTTAAGTTGAAGGAAATGACCTGGAAAAGGAAGAACTTTTATCAAAAGAATAAAAAGAAAGAAAACAAGAAGAAAAAAGAAAAGAAAATGACCTGAGAAACATTATTCCTTTCTTACTCTCAAAAGAAGCTAGACATGCTTACGCTTGAACTTGGACTTGTAACCTCCAGAGTCTCAGGACAATGAATTTTTGTTTTTGAGCCATCAATTTGTGATATTTTAATATAGTAGCCCTAGCAGGCAAACATGGTACCTTTGCATATGTAAAATCCAAATTGAGCCATCTCGATTAGTCATAAGTATTCCTTCTAACACCAAATATCTGCATTTTCCTCAATAGAATATAACCTAGTTCTACTTCGTCTACCATTTCTCCTGATTTTACTACTCAATTTCACTTTCCCTATTGTTTTCTAAGCATAAAATCTTTCTGTTTGAAACATATTCTTAGCAACCCAGGTTTTGTTGTCAGTTATTTTTGGGCATCTTGTGGTACATTTATCCCCAGTTGTACCCATCTCTTTGCAATGATTAAAATACAAATGGACTTCATTGAGTATTACTCACTTAAGCTTTTATTCCTTAACCACTCTGGTTCACCCCAGACTAAGGAGTGCCTTGGAACAGAACTTTCAATGATAATACTAGAAAAGTCTCCATGAACAGAGGTAACTTTGTCATGTTAAAAGGAAGAGACCCTCAAAAGATTAATGGTTCTGGGATTACAGCAGTCTCTGAGAGGCAGTAAGAGGAGAAAATGAGAAGAGTCTTTGAGGCACAAAGCGTTTGTACACAACTCCTTCTTCTCTTCCCATTTGGACATCAAACTACCACTTCATGTTCCAGACTTTCTAAACTCTAAATATATAGTTGACATTAAAATGCAATGCTGGAATCACAGCTCTTAAAGAGTAAAATATTATCTGGATAATAGTTCACATAGCTTCATCAATTACTCTTTTAGGACCTTCCTTTAAAATTGCCATCGTGATTCCAGTAAATAATTAAAATGGTAGAAATATGCTGTTTGTGTAGGATGTGATAGGACAAATTTGGCTGAGGAGATGTCATTGACTTTTCTCTGACATGGCTCTTTAACTTTAATTTTTATTCTTCCTTTGCTCTAAGACAGGTAAGATAGGTAGCTGCCTTGTGCTAAGTAGAATTTGTTTTCCCTGTGGAATTTGGCGGATAATTTACCATCAGTATTAGGAAGTCTGAACATTTTTCACTGATGTCAAGGTTGCTGAACAACATGGAAAAATAGTGAAAGCGTGTGACCACAGACCTATATAAAGAGCTCATTTTCATTAGTACCTAGGACAGAAAATAATGCAATTTGTAACAGCAACAGCATCCACTGGAGTTCCAAAAATGTGTACCAAAGCCCTAATCATGAATGCTCATAGAGACTAACTTGGCTATGTTAACCAATTACTTGATCTTATTGAACTCTACAAAATCGTACTCTATTTTAACTCACTATTGTAACTCTAGCTTGACATTTCTTTATAAGAAAACTTATAAGACGCAAATGGCTTACTTTTATTTCTCTTTAGATACTCTTTTATAATCAAATGAAAAATATTTTCTTCAATAAATTATTTGAATCATTTCCACACATAGATAACATCTTTATGTGTTCAAAAGGGGATTTGCTACAGTTTTATAACTTTAATTTGAAGTCAAGAATAAAAATGTAAAATAAATAGTGCATTTAGAATGCAATTATGTTTTTATGAGTATTCAAAAGAAAAAGAAATATAAATATTTTAAAGCAGCTTGCTATTTTAATATGTGCAACTGGAATTGCAGATTACTTTTCAGAACTGTTCTTAAAGTATAATAATATAAATTAATTTCTTTAGGAATGAAAAAGGTACTTTTTCCAGTAAGAAAAAAAAAAGCATTGCTTAGGAAGATAGTTTAATATTCTATGAAGGTATCAAAAATCTCTGTCTGGAAATGAGGTCATTACAGAAAAACACCTAAATTTATTTGGATTCAAAAGAAGAAAAAAAAAAAAAAGAATAAAAGTAGCCTTAAAAGATGGAAGAAGAATAAAGCTTGTCTTTGACAGGATAAGAACAAGTCACTAAAAATTCAGCAGCAGGATGGCCAAATCAACTTTCCCAGATAGCAGTGTTTATTATGCGCATTAAGTTGCTAGCTTTACTGTTATGTCATTGTTTGACTAAACATTGCGAATGTATCACTCACAGGAGAGGCCTTGAGAAAAATGTATATATGTAAATTTGAATGTACAAAAATCTACATACATAAATTTTAAATGTGTGAGATTCCCATTTATATACTAAACAAAGAGGCTAAATAATCCCTTGCTTAATCCGATTGAGAAGCAAACAGGAGAAAGGTAATAAATATGATAAGGTAAATTAACAGAAGAATGACCTCAGAGGTCCCCAATTATTTGGAAAGTTGTCCATGGGTCTGAGAGCCCTTGATTTCATGCATCTTCACAATGCTTTGTCCATTCCCAACCTGTAGAATACAGGCTGGCAAAATGGTTTGCAATGATCCTAATAAAAATAATAGCCTCATCTGCTAGAAATTGTTTGAATAAATCCTTTCTTTACCCACTTAATCACTTGTATTCTTGTTTTGTTACTTATTGGTGATCAGTTTCTAAAAAAAATACTAATTTCAATGTGGAATTTTGTCCACTGAAAATAAAACTTGTCTGTTAAAGCAAATTCATTTGGATATCCCTTGAAATGGCATGTTAGTCCCTTACAGGTGTGATAGATAGGATTATACTGGAGTGCTTCTAGAGCTATAGCAGAGAAACTCAAGGTCTTAGGAACAGAAGTGAGCTTCTTATTTACCTAAGATCCTATCAGTAAGTCACTCACACCCCCAATTTAAAGGTCACCCAGTAGTGCTATTGTGATAATAAGTTTTTCAGAATCCCATATTGATGGAGGATTTTTTAAATTAATTTTATGGAGAAACAAATAACAATGAGACAGGTTCAAAATAGGTTAGTAAGACAGTTACAATAATTAATACATTGCATACTGCTGTCTTCATAGTCATTCTGGTCTTCTAAATATGTACTGCTTCTAATGTCATATCAGTTACTGCTATACTGTTTCTCAAGTAAATGTTTATTTAAAAAAAGATAATAAGTGAAAACAAGGGACAAGAAAAGAATGTCGTAGGACTGTCCTGCTACAATGCTGTATATAGTTAGATTTCTAAATTTCTGTGTAAAAATAAGCAATTATTTCTATTTTTTAAAAAGTATTTTAAATTTTTTTATTTATTTTTCTTCACATTCCATAGGGATTTAAAGTTTAATATATCAATGCTTAATGGAAAATACCTGTTTCATGTTATGTCTAACATGCTTGATATTCAGACAGATGGTGAGGTTAAGCTCAAGTGCCTATGTTGTAGGGTAATAATGTCATTATTTTGTCCTCCATATTCATCTTCTATATTTCTCTGTATGCTTCCTACTGAGGAAAAACAACAGAATCATTGGTTTTTAATAGGCTAGGCCTGAAATGGCTACAGTGCATCCACTCATCTATTGTTGATTAGATTGTAGTTTGAATTTATATGAACCTGAGAAGAAGGTTAAAAAAATAGTGTTCAAGAGAAAAAAAAACCAGTTGTACTAGGAAACATTTGTCATCTGTAATGTGTGCTTCAAATCCTTTCAAATAAAATAATAACTGCTTCAAATCCTTCCAAATAAAAAAAGAAATGTAATACTCAAGAAGGTCACTTAATTGTAAAACTTAAGAGGTAATGATATTTCCTTTAATAACTGCATCATAAACCCTTAAAAAAAACATATGACCAAGACAAATCATGAAAAATAAACCATGTATATAACGATATGAAAAATTTGTGACTTCATAGGTCAGTAAGAACCAGTAAATTAAAACAACAGTGAAATAACACAACTACTGGAGTAGCTAGAATCTTGTGGTATTAACAGCAGTGGTTTCAATCCTGAAAAGGATGTGTAGCAACAGTAATTCTCATTCATTCCTGATGAGAATGCTAAATGTCACACCATGACTGGGAAGGGAATAACAGTTTCTTGTAAAGCTAACTGGACCTTTATCATATAATGCAGCAAAGGCTTTGTTAGGTATTCACCCAAACTAGTTAAAAGCTTATGTCCATAGAAATAACCTACAATGAATGCTTACACTGGCTTTCATCATAATTTCTGAAAATTGGCAGGGAGAATTTTTCCCATAAGAGGTGAATAAACTTTAGCTCATCCATGCTGTATAATATTATTTAAGCCATAAAAAGAGATGAACTATCATGCCATGAAAAAATAAGGGACTCTCAAATATATATTACTAAATGAATGAAGCCAGTTTGAAAGGGTTGTATACTGTATGATTTCAATAATATAAGTTTTGGTGGAAAAGGTTTAATGATAGTGAAAAGACAAGCCATTGTCAGGGGTTTAGAGAGAGGAGTTGAATTATCAGGTAAAGCAGTTTTGTGTTGTAAGATTATGCTTCTCATATAATTATGAATAACTGACATACATTCTAATTACCCATATAAAATGCCATAAGGGACTGAACTCTACTGTTAACTATGAGATTTAGCTGATAATTAATGTATAAATGTACTAAGACATTAATTAATAAGAAAAGTATCAGTAGCCCATGTATCATATCCATAATAAATGGACCACATTAATGGAAAACATTAATAAGATAAATTATGGGCAGGGTGAGACTGGGTTTTATAAATTTACCTATGGAATTTTAAAAACATTTTTAGAATGAAATGTTGAAAATTAGGCTAGAAGATGCTACATTTGTTCCAGAAAAATCCTCTTAATAATTTTCAAATAAGAAGTATTGCACTCGTAATTATCCTGCTTATATTTCATAGAAAATAAGAATTTGGAAAACTGGTTCACAAGGACTTCAAAAATTATATTATCATCTGTCCTTAATCTTTCCTATGTAATCTTGGTGTAGGATTTGACCAAATTTTTCTAAGTGAAGCTTTCAATATCTTCAATTTTGAACTTGTATCTTCTCTGTATCTTGCCAATCTTCCCTCTGTCGTCTTGTATAAAAAATACAAAAATTAACAGGCAGTAAAAATAAATTAAATAATACAAATTACTACAAATTAAAAGCAACACATTGGTACCTGTTTCCAGGATACCTTCGGAGAAATGACAATTACTTGCTAGGCTCATAGGCAATATGCCTGGCATAAATAGGTAACATTCCTTGTGGCTTCAGGTATGCTTTGGAAATAAATCTATCAGTTAAATAAATATGGATTTTTAACCCTCAGTTATCTTCAGTGAAGCTTCTAATATAAGGACCTCAATAGGCTATTGAAATTTTTAGTGATTCCATTAATTATCACTCTTTGAATAGCAGAAACAATTTTTATTCTCAGATTTATACTTTGTACCTAACAGTACTTGAAACAGATTCAAAATCACTACACAAGAAATAAAATCCATATTTAAAGAGGAATAGCTTTTTTCTACACCAATAATGAACTACTTAAGAAACTGGGAAACCAATTCCATTCTCAATAATTTAAAGAGGGGATATAGCTCAGCAGTACAAGCATTGGGCTGGCAAGTGTAAGGTCCTGAGTTTGATCCCCAGTAACTCCTGTGAAAAAGACAATATTTTAAAGAAACTCTCAAACCAAAACAAAGTAATGTATCAACATAGTCAAAGTGATAAGACGAAATTCAAGAACACTGAAAAAGGAAAATTAAGAAGAATCTAGAAGATAGACTTAATAGATATACTATTGCTGAAATGGACATATTATAAGCAATCAACAAGTTCAGTGCAATATTTATTTATTAGTTTTATAAAAATATTTTATAAGTAAATAATCAAATAATTTTTTTTGTTTTATTTTGTTTTTGCAGAACTTGGCATTGAACTCAGACCCTTGTGCTTGTCAGGGAAGCACTTATTCTACTGAGCCATCCCCCCGCCCCCCTAAATAATGTATTTGATTGTTACAGGGTCTTTCCATGCAGCTTGAACTCATGGTGATCCTCCTGGTTTCAGCATCCCTAGTGCTGGGATTACAAGCATATGCCACTGTGCCTGGATTCTGGCTGGCTCAGCCTGTCATGATGGTGCTAGGGATTGAACCATGGTCCCTTTGCTTGATTAAGTAAGCACTTTAGTTCACTGACCTATCTTACTGGCAATTCTAATCAGAATTCCAATGACATTATTTTTCAAAACAATAATAAATTTATATGAAAGTGCAAAATACTCATAAGATACAGAGCATTTTAACAATGACAACAATAAACAATACAACAATAAGATCATGCCAGGAGGCTTCATAATACCTGAGCTGAAATTATACTACAAAAATAGAGTGACAAAAACAGTATGGTATTATACTTCTACAAAATAAATAGCTCTATAGAATAAGAGACATAAGAGCAAACTCGTGTAATCACAACCACTTATTTCTTCATGAATGAAACAAAAGTACACATGGGAGAAAACAACCTCTAGAATAAGTAGTATTGGAGAACTGAAGATCCATATAGATTACAAATAGAGTTTAATCCCTTACTTTGTACATAAAAATAATTTTGAGAAGGATTACTAATTGGACTATGTCCAATTAGAATATTTCTTCACAGCAAGGAATGAACCAAGATAATGAAAGGACAGACCACACAATGGGAGAAAATATTTGCTAGGTATTCTTCTAAGAGAGAATTAATACATATTCATTATACAGAACTCTAGGAAACAATACAAGAAGAAACGTAATAGCCCAATCAGAAATTGGGCATATAAATTACATATTTTTAAAAGGAAGTAAAATTGGCCAATACTTACACAAAATGTTCATCATTGTTAGCTGTTATGGAAATTCAATCCGAGAAAAATTAATGATCCCTCTCACTCCAGTAAGAATGGCAATCATCTAGAGTATAAAAGCTGGTGAGGGTGCAGGGGCAACAAACTCCTCTACACTGCTGGTAGTAAGTAAGTTAATACAGCCAGTACGGAAATCAGTATGAACATTCATGAAAAAAAAAGTAAAACTAAAAATAGAACTAACATATGATCTTTTTACTCCACTCCATGTATATGACTGCAGGAATTAAGGTCAGCATATTATAAGGATAGCGGCATACCTATGTTTATTGTGACATAATCTCAATACCAAGATTTAGACCTATGTAGGTGCCTATCATCAGGTGAATATATAAATACATATCACGTATATACCATATGTATATTCTGCATATAGGCACACATCATATATCACACATATATTGCATACATAATATAATATACATATCATATATCACAAATATAATACACATATTATATATTGAAATAAAGTATTACTCAGCTGTAAAGGATAACAAAATTATGCCATTTTCTAGAAAATGGATAGAATCAAACATCATTAAGTTAAATAACTGAAGCCAGATTTGGAAATCATTTGTTTTTGGATAAAATCTGAACATGGAAATAGGAGGATATAATAAAAGAGGGGGGGAAGTAGAGAGTGGAAGGGTCTTAAGGCAAGTAATGGGGGGACAGGATTAAAGAATTGCTGTCTACATAATGAGGAGATGACACAAAGGTATTGAGGGGGAAAGGTGTTCACATACTCCATTAAGTAAATCTACAGATTACACAACTGTAGCACAGGGCATTGAACCCTTTTGATTTTCAAAAATGTGTTGAAGTACAGACACACCAAGAACTTGTCTAGACTGTTCATTTAACTACTTCAGTATATCATTGGTAGTAAACTACTAAATTGTTTTCTTTTTTTTTGGAAAAGTATTGACTTGTTTATTACAAAGTGGTTCTAAGCAAGGGAAGTTATATTAATAATCGATAAAGTATGTGAAATAGTATGCTAAGTAGCTTGATTATTGTAACTATTTCATAAGAATGTATACATTGTAACATATTTTCTTCCTGATTTATCTCATTTTGCAAGTTATACTGAAGAAAGGAGAGAAAATAGTCAGTACGTTTGTCTTAAATAAATGGAATATATAACTGGATTAAAGACTTTTTGCACCTGGAAGCAGGAGCAGGGCCGTAGGTTCAATCCCCAGGCCTGCCGTGCCAGCCCGGCCCCTGGGATGCACTGAGAGGGCAATTGAGAGTGGGTTTGGTAGCTTGTGCCTGTAATCCCAGATCTTGGGAGGCTATAAACTGGCGAATCACTGAGTCTGATCTAGTAGTGAGACCCTGAATGCCCTGTATACCCTTCCTTAAAAAATGTATACACACACACACACACACACACACACACAAAAGACTTTTTGTAATTTTTGTTCCCTTTATGCTTTTAAAAAATACCTTCTCCCTTCATAACCATATTATGTCTTACATCCTAGACAATAAAAAGTCATACCATAACTGATGTGTTTCATTTTAAACCCTTACTCTGCTTAAAACCAAAATTTTGATTCATGGCTTCTGTCTTAAAATTTGGGCAAAAAAAAAAAAAAAGAAAAATTTGGGCAATAAAGAAAATATTGAATGTCTTAGTTCACTGTGCATTGCTATAGAAAAGCAGCTCACAGTGGCTTAGCTATTTAAAAAAGAAAAACATTTGAAATTATCTCACAGCTCAGGAAGTGGAAGCTCCAGGTCTCGTGAGGGCCTCTAGCTACACAATAGCAAATGGGCTGTTCTGGTGGAAGTGTGGGACGAGTGCCTCATGAGTGCAGGAGGAAGATGGCAGGACATCAAGAGCAAATCTGTTGTGTGATAACCTGCTCTCATAACAACTAACGCTGTTTCACAAGTTTCATCCCCTTCTATAGAGTCTAACTCACCTTGGAGGTACCTATCCAGTCTTGTGACAACATCATTAGTGCCTTCGTGATGTTGCAGTGTAGTGACTTAACTTGGCTTCATGGCCTCCGTGTGATACTGCCACAATCAGTTATGAAGGCCAACATGAGTTTTGGTGCTATGCCATCAGTACTTATGAATGTGAGATAGAGTTGATTTATGTATTTACCATCTTACTGTTACATTACAAACTACACTTGCCACAGAGTCTTTAGCTATTCAAATCCTAAACTAAGATGGAACACGACATCAGATGAAAGGGTACAGCTAATCTGAGATGAGTTTTAGAATTAAAGCCACATTTTTCATTCACAAGAAAGCTCAATGAGCACAGAGAGAGCTGATGCCAGGCACTTGTGAAAAATAGTCACAACCATTCAAAATATAAAAGACATTTTTAAAAAATATTCTACTTATGTATTTGGTACAGGGTCTCTCCATGCAGCACATACTCATAGTGGCCCTCTTGCCTCAGCCCAGTGCTGGGATGACAGCATGCACCACCATGTCTGGTTTCAGTGGCCTGCATGCAACACCTGGAGTTTTGGAATGAATTTGGCATGTGGTATGGGGGACTGAACCTGAATCCTTGTGCTTGCCAAGCAGACACTTAGACCTCTGATCTATCTTCTCGGCTGGGGAGAATAGGAGATATTTAGGGGGATATATGAGTAAGACTGAGGTAAAAGGCTATTAAATAGTCTGTTAAAAAATAAAAAATGCCGACTGATAAAAGGAATACATATAGTTCACCTGGCAGTAGCTGGAGAAAGACAGAATATGAGGAAGATGTTGAAACATGGACAAGTACTGTGGCGGTGTGCGGTGTTTGTTCTGGTTGCTTCTCATTTTCTCTGTGCAATTAAAACTTGAGTCTGCCACTAGATGAGGATGAGTCATTGGCTTTGGAACAGAGGATAAAGTGTTCTGTAGCACTAAGATGGGCAAGTTTACCCCCATAACCCAACTATCAATCTGAAGATTTACCAAAATGGAACTATACCTATAGGTTTACATAAGGTATATGCTTTGGAAGCTAGATTAGCAGAGTGAAATAATTTCAACAGGGACTATATGTCCTGCAGGATAAGAGTCTTTTTTATCTGAACTTTTAAGAAAAAAACAGTTTATCAGTTTCTGTTCTAGAAAACCAAGAGAGTGAAAGAAAACATCACATAGAGTAATTAGCCATCAGAACTGCCACACACTTAACTTTCAAGACATATTTATAAAGTCAAACCATCAGTACAGTTTTGTCAATCACATACACTTCCAAATACAAGTGTGGAGTAAGTGAAAAGTTAGACTCAACTTAGGTGTGTTTTTGTCAGATGTATGATAGAGGGCTATGGAGCCACAAAAGAAAGAGATCGAAGTTCTATAGTGTGCCTGGGGAGAGTCTCATGGAGAGAAAACTTTCTCTCAGGCTCTCAGGGAGAGCAAACTTGTGAAGCATTGGCCGTGACTCATCCACATGGATGACACAGACAAAGGATCTACAGAATAATGTATAGGACTACAAGATAAACCCTGAGGGGACTTCACTGACCTCATAAGAAACATAAAGTACATGTGTTGGTATATAAATCTTGCTCTATCTAGGTCTTAACCATCCAGCAGAAAAGTATAAAAATGAAGTATACATTGCGGGGCCATAATATTAAGTTGAGCTGGAAATGGCAATGGTCGACAACTTCTTTCAATAACTCACTATTGTTGTGGAATGCTGCACTGTGTTGGATTGTGTTGTCGAGTTCAAGCACCTAAGTTAGATGAATGACAATGGAGTGCCCATCTCTGACAGGTGTAGACAAAGGAAGGGGTATAGAAAGGAAGAATCATGATGTGTGTGTATGGACAGTACAGTTGGGATAGATAACTCTGTTCTTCTATGAGAGGCAAAATTTGCACTAATGGTGGTTGGACAGGATATTATGTCAGCTTCTAGGACTATGGACAACCACTAGGAAAATAACAAGGTAGAAAGTATTAATTATTGAATCTTTGATGTAATTCAGGTATAAAAAATAAGATACACAAACAGCTACACTCTATTTACTGATAAGAGACATACGGTATAATAATGTCTATAAGTATAATATCATGTATGCACCTTCTATGATACCAAAACATTATGAAAACAGTTTGCAGTGCATTAATTTATCAAATCCATCTTGTCAAGGTATCTTAAAACTATCTCATTGATATTTGTACTTCAATAAAACAACAATTAAAAAAGGAATACAGGTTATAGTGTTGTTAGGGGATGATAATGTTCTTCTGGCTAAGGTATAAAAGATAGAGACCAATGAGAAAAGGCCAAACAAATCACAAAATAAACTGGAGATCACAGTGGAGTGTAAGGATTGTTGGAACACAGGGTGAAAGAATTGGCTTGAATGATGTAAGCTAGTGAGATTCATGGAAGTATAATATCAAAGTTGTTAATAATGATAATAAGAGGGCCACAGAGATACCTCAGTGGTGTAAGCACCTGCCTACACAAGCACAAGGACTCTGGCTCAGTTCCTGGTACTACACATCGTGCTGGCCCCAGCCCAGCCCTGGGAGCTGCTAGAGGACCACCAAGACTGGGTGTGATGACTCACACCCGCAATCCCAATGCTAGGGAGGCTGAGACAGTCACTATGAGTCTGAGCTGCGCAGTAAGAACCTATACCAAATACATAAAAAATGACAATAAGAGATTCTTGAGCAAGAACTCAGGGAGGAATGGATAAGGAAAGGTGAAGGTTAAAGTAATTAAAGAATTCAGAGTTTAATGTAGAGAATGCAACTTTTAGGAAATAAAAGAGGTGCTATGGTTTGAATCTAGATGTTCCCTCAGACTCACATGTCCATAGGAGTTCCTAGATAGGTACTTGGGCAGTTATTTGGATCATGAGTGTGAAATACTGGGGTTAAGTGTGCGTGTGTGTATGGATGTGGGGGTACTAAATTAGTCGACTACTTTATCACAGTTCTGGATGTGAATAATGGGAAGGTCCGACCTCTGTGTGGTTGGCACCACCAACACAGGCTTATATCCCAGATGGGATTAAAAGGAAAGAGAGGCTTTGCTGCTTCTGCTCTCTGCTTTCTGCCAGTGCTGTCATGGACTCTCTCTTAGCCAAGCCCCTCTGCCATGCTGCTCTGCCTTGGGGTCAGCTGACTGTGAGCTGACACCTATATCAACTACGAGCTAAGACAACCTTTTTCTCCTTTCACTTTGAGTGTTGGGAATTTTGTCTCAGCAACAAGAAAGCAATTAATGCATTAGGTAATTGGGAAATGTTAGCAGCGATGTGGGCATTTTGATAACTAGATTTGGAACTGGGAAGATTTGCATAGAAGTCATAGAAACTATCTCAATATACAGTATGCAAATATATGCATGTGGAGGTTGCAGGAAGGAAACTGCCAAGACTCAATGGGAAAGCAGAGAAAACAATGTCCTTTGGGAGAACACTTTTTATTAAAGAAAGAAACGTAAAGATTAGTAATAGGTTACTCCATATTCACTGTCTCCAACTAAACACCCAAAAGAAAATATTTTTTGAAAAGAAGGCACTCATGAATTTCTTCCTTATGCCTTACATGAGAAAAATTTGAAGTAAATATTAAAGTCTTAAACTTCTTTATATCATAATATGTAAGTGGCAAATGAAATTTAGCCTATTTACAGGGACCAAAAGTTTAAGGCATCATAGTTGGTTTAAGATATTTAAAGAATAATTATATAGAAATCGATATAGTTTTCTGTATGGCTTGCAAGGAAGCAAGAACCATTGTTTCCAATTAGAAATTACAAGGGGAGTATAATTGTATTATAAAGGATACTAGAAGAATAATAGTTGTTAAAAATATGGAAAATATGTTAGTAGAGAAGGGAAATCCTAATCAGTTGAGGAATTACTCCAAGTTTTTCTGAAGGACTTTACAGGAAATAATAAATTTCTACAGTTTGGATATCCTTGAATAAGTGATTCTTATGATATTTTTAAGACACTAAGATGCCTGGGACATAACTAAGCATATTATTAGTATACACAATGCTCTAGATCAGTTCTCCAGAATACAACAAAACATGAACACACACACACACATGCACACACACACACAGAGTTAAGTTAGTATCATTCATTAAATATACCTATACATTTAAATATATCTTGTAGCTTCTGGAAATTTATTACTTATAAGTGTAGCTCATGGATTACTTTTGAAGTAGTGAAACAGTTATATTTCTATCATCATGCAAAAGCATTGATTTTGGCAAATATATTTAATGCAGCATTTTTTTCTAGATATATTTAACTCTACTAGTCCTTGGATAACTCTTATTTTATTCTGGGACATTAATTTTCTACCACAAAAGAAGTCAAAATTTAAAGATACTGTTAAATTTTATATAGAGATACAGATCGGCTTTCTATCTGCTTTCATTAGTTGAATGTACTACATGTTTTAACTCCTGCATGGATAATTGGTTAGTTAGGAACTTTATTCCCTGTTAAATCAGAAAATCAAATTTAATCTCAACCAGAACTAAATGATTAAAGTGAACATACAGAGTTCAAAGCAAAAATGGAAGCAAAAAGTGAAAATACACTATAAAACTCATGTGGAATTATGTTACAAACCACTCATTTTAAAATTATTCTGTAACACAAATTCTGTTTTCCAAAAACCTACTATCTATTCCATCATGGGGTTCTTAGTGTTAACTGGTGTTTGAAGGGCTCCAAAAATGCTGAGGCAGCAAGGGAGAGAACTCTCCGTGAAGGAATAAGACTTATGGATGAAGGAGATGAGGAGATTAAATTAGAGCTTGAACATAAAGTAATAGGTAATATTCTCCCAAATTGAAAGGCTTTTTAAAGTGTACACTTTACTGTTAAGTCTGAAAATCTAAAGCAGCCTTGCCTTCCCTATTTGCAAAGATATTAAGAGGCTAAAACCTAAGCTATTGCAGTGTAAAGCAGGTTTACTTTGAGAAAGACATACACATATCTGAGCTCTGTGAGTGCTGTGGCTAGATCGACAGTGGAGAGATAATTGGACACACAGAAACAGAGCAATGAATAACATAGTGGTGTTGTAAGTTCAGGAGTTTTGTACTCTGGAAAAATTAGTGCCTTACAGTAATTCTATAGAAAATGTTCAAATTTCAAGAAAACTGTTGATTAACATATGCCCATTGATTAAAAATTTGTTTCCCATTAAAAATCAAATATGAACATATTAACACCCATTATGGTTTGTATCTATGTGTCCTCACAAAGCCTTATGCAGTCACAGTGCAGCTTCTAGAGTTTATGATTAATTCATGATCCAAAGCTAGGATTATGGGTGTGAGTGCTGCTGGGCTTATGGGTGTGAGTGCTACACCCTCCCTGTGGCAGACAGCCTGAGGGCAATATGAGGGAGGGAGAGAGGCTTGCTCTCTGCCTCTGCTGCCACTGCTCCTCCCTTTTTTTGCTTTTGCTGTTTTTCCTCTGCCATGAACTTCTTCCCTCTGCCATGTGCCAGACTGCCTTGGAGCCAGATGAGTATAGACTGAAACCTCAACAGCTGTGAGCTAAATAAACCTTTCTCTCCTTGATTGTGAGTGTCAGGTATTTTTGTCCCAGCAAGGAGAGAAATGTAACCAAGATATTTCACAATGAGGCCACACTGAAAATTTTTTGCTTATAGTCAGTAATTACAATTGATAACTTCTAAAACCAGAAGAAAAGAACAGTAATGATCACATCTATATGAAGGATGATATCTTTCTAAAGGTAAAGATTGGACATCGAGACTTTTCTACTTAGTACTGTTAAAAACTACTTTTGTGAAAATAAGGGGAAGTATCTTCAAACAGTGCCTTTCTCTCTAGCAGAATTTTCAGAACTTTTAAGTAATTTTATGGTCTTTATAGAAATAGAAAAAATAATCCTTAATGTAAATTCTTGAAAGATTAGTTGAAGCTTGATTTTAATTTCAGTGGTTACAAATATTCCTCAAATAAATTTAATCTTGTCAACTTATTGCCATGTTATAGACCTAAGGTTTCTCACAAAATCTCATGAACACAGAATGACTTAGTCTCGGTGGACTATATTATGCAGTGGCCTAATCCCCAAGAGCCCACAGCTGAGTGTGCTGTTAGGAGGTGAGGCCTGTTCAAAAGAGGCAGGTTATGTGGCTCTGACCTTAAAGAGTGTATCTCCCTCTGCATCCCAGCTGCCATCATGCAGACAGCAGCCTTCTGCCCAGGCCCTTCCACCTTGCCATTGGTGCCTTGAGCCAGCCAATATTGGGCACAAGTGTCTTACTTCAACTTACCCTGGTTACTGGTCACAGAGCTACAACATTTAATGGTTTTTTCCTGCTCGGCTTCCCTCTTTGTTTGTTCCTATTTCTTTCCATTTCTCTACTCTGATCTTTTGGAATGGGAATGAATACCTTGGAATACAGATGGGCTAGATGTGTTCTGCACAAAGATATGTACATCATTACTCTGACAATTGGGGCAGCATGTTGTGGCTTAACTTGTGAATGTCACCCAAAGTGTTCATGTGCCCAGGCAGGGTTCTTGGATGTTGATTCAGTTTGGAAGCATTCTATTCATTAGGGAGTTAGCCCACTGATAGAATCACTGATGAATGTGTATTCAGAGGCCGGGAATAGTGGGAAATACAGGTCATGGAGAAAGGTCCAGTGTTTATATTTCATATTCATCCAGTTGTTCAGACCTTTACTCCTTTCCTTTGTCTACCTTTTATTAATGATGTGCTAGCTCTTTTCTGTTTTTTTGCGGAACCAGGGATTGAACTCAGGCCCTTGTGTTTGCCCGGGAAGTGCTTATTCCACTGAGCCATCTCCCTGGCCTTGTCTATCTTTTATTTTCATATATTTTATTTGATTTACAATAACTATTTTCTCTCTCCATTAATATGGCTCATTGATATTTATTTTCTAGATTGTTATACTGCTCCCTTATTATGTAAAGAGATTGATACTTCATGCATCTTGAGAATATCTATTCAACTAAATTATTACTTATAACTATGTAATGTATCCCTTTGAACTACATATTGCCTGTTATGGTCAATTAATTTTTATTGATGAAACAACATGCAAGATTTACTTAATCTTTTATATACTTGAATCTTTACTTTCTTAGACAACCATACTCCATTAAAACTTCAGTAAATATATGCATTTATAATTTTTATTCATATAGATACAAATTTGCCTTAAGTATAAAATTATAATGTATATTTAAGTTAATTTTCTAGAAGGTATATGACTATTTAACACTTTCCTAAATAACCATAGCTACCCAGTTTCACAATATATGTGCACAGAAGACCTGGAAAATGGAGATCATGGAAGAATTTGTATGTGGAATATTCCATAGTAAAATCTTGTGAATTTATAATGGATTAATAAGAAAGCATACCTTATTGGTTAAAATTTTGTATTCAGAAAAACTCGTTGCTTCTCACACTTGTTAACTATTTTGCATCTTGAGAACATAGCATAACTTATCCAATATAGTAGGGATTCAGCACTTTTATTTCAATAATAGGTCAAGTGACTATCTACAGATGTTAGAACAATTTGAGTAGCTGAATTAGTGGAAAGTATACTTGCTCTTTTTCCACTGAGTTTTATTAGGTCTCCCAGGAAAGAAATTGTTCCTTTTCATCATTAGGACAGGGCTATTTAATCATAGCAACTGTACAGATGAAACTCCTCACAAGAATTTACAGTAGATTCTTTCATCTAAAAACTCTTCTACTGATCTTCTACATGTTCAACTTCAACATGTAAGAAACTTGGAAGATGCCATTATGTTTAACAAATGAAAAGCAGAAAAGACTAAAACGTCAAATTTGTAGATGCCTGAGTTGGTAAATAGAAAACCACAGCACCCAGATTTGAAAGAGAAGTGAATAAAAGTAGAAGAGTACACTAGAGCTAAGACTCAAGAGCAGACATCACTAGAAGGACCAGTGTCAAGGTAGAACAACCTGAACTGTAGTTGAAAAATTGCTGGAAGCTGGGTGCAGACAAATTTGACAGGTGAAAATCTCTAAGAGGAGGGAGTTATAGGGCAAGCACCACAGTGAATTTTACTTCCAGAAAATTCACTTCTAGGTTCTCACAATACATATGAAAGAAAATCTTCCCATGTATCTGGCAGGGTGAGGAGAAAAGAAACCACTTTGAAATATAGTGTGTCAGAGTTCTCAATTCTTAATAAGATCTACCCTCAAGAGAAACTTGTTCAACACAATATGATCAGAATCTGACAAATTCACACAGAGCAAATATCAAGCTTCAACCTAGTAGGCATATGCTTGCAGACCTAAGGTGATGATTATAGTGGGGATATTTACAGATGCTTGTAAGATTTGTAGTTCAGAGTTATAGACTCACTAAAAGCATGAACCCTAGTAATAGGAGACAATAGTACATGTTGTGTTCATCAGCATCTCAGTGTTAACTAAACGTAGATTTGAGACAGTTATTTTAAAGAGCACATCATGTTTGACTGTACAGAAAGGTAAAAAACTTAGTTTGGGCAGACTAAGCATTGGAACTCAACATGGGGAATACAGATATTATAAGACAGAAAATGTAAATATGTATATGGTAAGGAGTCAAGTGAATAATGTAGGTACTATGTGAGGAAATATGGAAAATTAGCAAACAGATTAAATTTTTAAGAATCAGGAGACATTAGAAGTCCAAAACTGTGTAAAACAAGTGAAGAATAGCTCTGGCTGCTTATTGGTATGCTGGATGCAGCAGCAGAGAGAAGCTTGGAGCTTGAGTGCATCTCAGTAAAAGCTTCTAAAGCCAGAAAGCAGGAGTACAGACTGAAAGAAAATCAAGGCAGTGATGATATGGGGGGCAAATACAAAATGGCTAATATACAGGATATTTTAATTCAGATAAAGAAGAAATAAAAGAACTGCAAAAATACAATGATAGGAAGAACAGAATTTTCTCCAAATCATTGTCAAATACAAAACTACAGATTTATTAAGCTGAAATGAGACTAAGCAAGAAATGAGGCACACTACCATATAATATTCAAGATATAGAAAATGAGAGATCAAGAATAAAAAACTAATTAATACATAGACAACTAAAGATGAAAAACTACATCTGATTTACTCTCAGAAAACATGCAATGAAGAGGAAAAGTAGTCAAATATGTACAATATTATGAAAAACACTAAAATTCAATACACTACAAAACTCTTCTTCAGAAGCAAAGAAGCCCAGAAGACCTTCTGAGACAAAAATAACTCAGAGAACTTGTTGCCAGGAAACCTGCCTTGAAGTAACATTGGAAGTTCTTGAGGGTGAGAGAAAGTAGAGGCCCCAGAACTGGAGCTGCTTAAATTAAGGAAGGGGATTGGAGAAGAAAATGAGCTGGTGAACTCAAATTTGTATTTTTTGTATCTTCAAAATAATACCAAAAATATATGATTAAATGCCATTATGGGATGTGATAAAAAATTTTGGTGAATGCTGCTGCCAGCTGATGAACAGCAGATAGGCGAGCTGTTAAGGACATTGTCTCATGCCCTTGCCTTATTCCTTGGGTCTGGCACTGTGGCTTCCATCTCTTCCCAGAAGTAAAATGATCATGAAGGGCAAACATGTTGAATCCATTCATGTCGTCAGAGGAGCCATGACAATTTTAAGTACTAGAAGATGTCTAGGGCTGCATCAGAAAGGGAGATAAATGAGATTATTTTGCTCTAAATATGGGGGATTAATGGCAACTGGTTTTTACTGTAATAATATGTTAAACATTTACAGGATTTTCATCACACTGTGCTTGTATGTATATGCATATGTTTGTGTGTCTATTTATTTAGTTGTGTATGTGATCTGAAATGAGTGTCATAATACAAGAATGAGATAAATTAGGATTCTTTCTTTATAAGGAATTTAGGCTATTTATAAAGTGAATTGATGTTACTTGAGAGAGAATTTGATGTCAAAGCTGAGTTAAGAAGACATAAAAATTCTGAATAACCCAATAATAAGAAACAAATTTGAAGATGTAATTTAAAAAAAAAAACCTACCAACAAAGAAAAGCCCAGGTACCAATGGATTCACAGCAGAATTCTACAAGAAATTTAAAGAAGATTTAATGCCAACTTTTCTCAAACTCTTCAGTGAATTTGAAAGTTAAGCAATTGTTCCAAACTCATTCCTGGAGCCAATTAATACTTGAGACAATTTATTTCAAAACCAGAGAAAGATCCAACTAAAAAGGAAAACTACTAGTCAATCTCTCTAATGATTATAGATGTAAAAATCCTCAATAAAATACTAGCAAACAGAATGCAGCAAGTCACCAAGAAGATTATACTTCATGACCAACTGGGATTCATTCCAGGAATCCAGGGATGATTGAACATATGCAAATACATAAATGTAACATACTACATCAATAGAACCAAAAGCAAAAATCACATGATCATCTCTCAATAGATGCAAAAAATGCTTTTGACAAAGTTCAACACATATTCATGATAAATAACCTACAGATAATTGGAATAGTGGTCTATATCATAACCTGATAAAAGCCATCTATGAGAAACCAATTGCCAACATCATTCTCAGTGAGCAAGAATTAAAGGCTTTCACTATAAAATCAGGAACAAGACAAGGATTCTGCTGTGTCCACCTCTATGCAGTATAGATCTTGAAACATTTTCCAGACTAATTAAACAAGAAAGAGAAATAAAAGGAATGAAGATTGGAAAAGAAGTGAAATTATCATCATTTGCAGATAATGTGATACTACACATAGAGGACCCTAAAAACTCCACCAAGTGTCTTGTAGCTTCACTCACAAAATTCAGCAATGCACCAGTATACAAAGTCAACACCCAAAAATCAGTAGCATTTTTGTACACAAAGAACAAATACACTGAGAGAGAAATTAGGGACACCACACCTTTAACAATAACATCCCCAAACAAAATACATACGAATCAATTTCACAAAGGATGTAGATCTATGCAGTGAAAATTATAGTATTCTGAGAAAAGAGATTGGAAGAGGATTTGAGAAAGTGGAAAAATGTTCCATGCTAGAAAAAATGTTCCTGGATAGAAAGAACCAACATTGTAAAAATAGAAAAACTTTCAAAATTGTTACACAGATTCAATACAATCCTAATTAAAATACCATTAGTATACCACACAGAGATTAAAAAAAAAAAAAAAAAAAAAAACCTTCCTCAAATTCATTTCAAGAGGGAAGAGACCCAGAACATTAAAAGAAATCCTAGGAAACAAAGGCAAGAGGTACCACAATTCCTGACCTGAAATTTTAATCAGCACGGTACCAGCATAGAAACAGATCAGAGGATCAATGCAACAGATTATAAGATGCAGACACTGAAAACACACTCAGCCACCTTAACTTTGATAAAGGGACCAAACATGTTCATCAGAAGAAAGATAGCCTCTTTAATAAGTAGTGCTGGAAAAACTGGTTTTCCACATGGTGAAGGCTAAAAGTAGACTCATTCCTATCATCATGCATAAAGCTATCATCAAAATATGTCAGTGTTTTCAATATTAAAACAGAAACACTAGATCTTCTGGAGGAAAATGTTGGTAGAAATCTTACAGACACAGGGGTAGGTAGAAAGTTCATGAAGACAAACAAAGTTGCACGAGAAATAGTTCAAAGTACCAACAACTGGGAAGTCATTTTTTAAAAAACCTTCTGTACTTCAAAGCAAATCTCCAATGGAGTAAAACCCACAAACTGGGAAAAATTTATAGTTAGCTGTTCCTCCAACAAAGTACTTATATCTAGATCATATAAAGAATTATAAAAATCAGGCCCCCCAAACTCAAAGACCTAATCCAAAAATGGGCATCTGAAATGAATATACAGTTCCCAGAGGAAGAAATATAAATGGCAAGTAAATATATGAAAAAATGTTCAGCATCATTGGTCATTTGACAAATGCAAATCAAAACAACACTGAGATTCCATCTCACTGCAGAAAGAGTGGCTGACATCAGGAAGTCAACCAAGAGGCTGGAAAGATAGCTTAGTGGACTAAACACCTGCTTAGATAAGCACAGGAACCAGGGTTTGATCCCTGGCACCACATGCCATACGTCCTCACCCCAGGACACATGGAGCAGGTCACTGAGACTGGGTGTAGTGGTGCACTCCTGTAAGCCCAGCGCTGTGGAGGCTGAAATCAGGAGGGTCGTTATGAGTAGGAGCTGCACAGTGAGGCACTGTACCAAATACATTTAAAAAATACACCAAAAAGTCAAACAAGAACTCAGCCAATAACAAATACTGAAGGGGCTGTGGGGAAAAAGGAAATCTCCACTGCTGGTGGGAGTGCAGACTGGTACAATCACTATGCAAATCAGTATGGAGATTCCTTAAAAAAACTAGGATTGGAGATAATATTCAAACCAGCTATTCCCCTCCTGGTTATTTTCCAGAAGAACTGAAAACCTCATACCATACCAATGTATGTGACCCCATGTTTGTAGCAGAGAATTTGTCATAGCTGGAAACAACCCAGATGCCCATCACCTGATGGAAGATGTGGTATTTTTACATGATGAAGTATTATTCAGCTATAAAATATTTGAGTCTTTTGTCAATAAATGGATGCAACTAGAGCACATATTCTTAAGTGAAATAAATCAGACTGCATGTGCAAATATCGTATTGCCTCCTTAGTGTGAGAACATTAAAGACAAAAATGGAGTCTAAAGGTACAATAGACAATGGGATGAAAGAGAATGAACCTGTACAAAAGGAAGACGTCACTGAGTTGAGGAGAAGGACAGGAGAGGGAATAGGGGAAAGAGATTTATCTATGTATGGAAGCAAGATGGTTTAGACAACTGTACTGTACATTTCTCCTCTCCTTTTTTCAATTGTTTGTACTTTTTCTCTTCTAAATTTCTTATACCTTTCTGTTTTCTTTCTTCCAATTTTATGTGTATATGTGTGGTAATATGAATAACTGGTTGAAAGACAACACTGTGAGGCTCATATTACTTTGTTAAATGAAATTCTGCATCGCTTGTAATTTTTCTGCTTTAATTCTAATTTGTACTCTGTCTAGAAATGAAAAATTTTAAAAAGAGAACCTGAGTAATTATAAAAATACACTGTAAATTCTAGAAAACAATTTTAAAGATATGTAACTGTACAGATACACTAAAAAGATAGGACATAGTATCAAACATGATAATTAAAACCACAAATGCAGAAAAAGAATGGAAGATTAAAAAAAGGAAAAAAGCAAGGTGTAGAAATATCAGTAAGAAATATGGTTTATAAGCTAATCTAAGCGGAACATTAAAATAGTATCAATCAAAAATAAGAATCAATTCAAGGCATCTGGCAGAATCCTACTTTTTTTTTCAGAACCAGGGATTGAACTTGCCAGAGAAGCACTTATTCTAGTGAGCCATCTCTCCAGCAAGAATTCTACTTTAAATATAATGATATATTGAATTTGAAGCCATGTGCATTCAGAAAGAAATGAGAAAGAAAAATCAAAAAAAGAAAATAGATAAATGCTAATACTAATCAAAATAAAACAAGCAGACCTATATTAATTTCAGATTTGGGAGCCATCAAACTCAGGACACATAAAAATATTACACAATAATAAGAAGACATACCAGTCCTCAGTGTGTATATGCCTAACAACAAGTCATCAAACTTTATGAGACAGACCCTGACAGAAATGCAAGGCAAAATTACCCAATCAAATCTCATAGCTGGATGCTTCAATAGCCCTCTATCAGAAGTGGACATATTTATTTTGCCAGGCAGAAAATCAATAAGAAAATGTATACATAAATGCCATCATTTGTCAAGCACATGTAGTTGTCATATACTGATCACTTCACCAAACTACATTGGAACATACATTCTTCAGGCTTATGTGGAACATTGTTCATGATAGACTGCATTCAGGGCTATGAAACACAATTTAACAAATTGAAAGTAGAAGTCATACTACATCTACTTTTGGTTACCAGTAGCAGAAAGATAAATACAAAGTCGTAAGGTGTATGACGGTTGAAGAATGTCTTCCTCAATAATACAATCATTAAAGAGGAAGTCCAGAGAAATTTTTTTAAAATAACAAAAAGGAAATGTAACATATTGGATATGTGAAATGCACTAAAAACCATACATAGAAGGATGTTTAAGTATTGAACGTATATGCTAGAATGAAGAAAAACCTAAATCAATAATGTAAGATAACACTTTAAGAAAGCAAAGTAAAACAATTTAAAGCAAAACAAACACATGAAAAAATAATACTGCAAAAGTCGACATGATTAAAACTTGAACACTGAGTGAGAAAATCAGTGAAATCAAATATTAGCTGTTTGAAAAGCTTAATAGAACTGATAAACCTCTTGTCAGAGGTTGAGAAAAATAATAGAAATGGAATAGGTCACATCACTATTAAAAAGATAATAAATCAGTATCATGAATAACCACTGTATCATGTTTATCCACAATATATGATAACCTAGATGACATGTAGAAACACCTTGAAACATTCAACTTACCCTTGAAATTGACAGACCCTGACATTTGAGCCCTAAGTTTAAGTGTCCTAATCACAAACCTTGATCTTTCTCAAAATGGCAAAGTATAGGGGGTGATAAAATTCAGGGTGCACTCATAAGAGTGAAACTGCAATTGCCATGACAATTCATTAGGGTCCTACACTCATGACCTAACCATTCTTTAAATGTTTTGCCCCTAGATTTTAATACATGGACACATTATATTCATTTCAATAATCTATTGTTTTATCTACTGAAGAAATTGGACAATGATATTCTTCCTAAACACAAAGATGCAGGTCCCCTTTTGTCTACTATTAAATGTTACATAATCCCTAAGGGAAATTAATAGTATTTTATTAAATCATTTTCAGAGTATAGATATTGCAATACTTCCTAACTCATCCTGAGTCCACAATTATTCTAAAACCAACCCAAGGCAAACATAGTAAAGAAAACTAAGGTGATCTATATCTCAAACATAGATGCAAAACTCAATCACATATTAGAAATCAAATATCCATGTAGAGATTTATGGATTATGCCCAAATGGGAATTAACTAAGATATGAAAGCCTAGTTCAATATTGAAAGGTTGTTTAATGCAATCCATTACATCAACAGTCTATAAAGGAAAATAAAACACATACTTATATCAATGGATGTCAAAAGAACATACAACAAATTCAGTTTTATTGTTATCCAACTATACAAAAACAAACAACAATGGAACAACTATCTGATTTAAGCATATGCTATTTTCATAGGTACTTTGTCAAAGAAAATACAAAGGCGTAAGGATGTAAACAATATTGCACATTATTATCATTAGAAGAACACAAATTAAAACAACCAAGGAAAGCATTTATACTTCTAAAATCATGAACACTAAAACCACCAAATGGCAGTGAAAATGTGAAGTAAAAGAAACTCAATTCTTTTTTTTTTTTTTTTTTTTTTTTTTTTTTGTATTTGATACAGGATTTCACTCTGCAGCTCTAACTCACAGAGATTCTCCTGCCCCAGCCTCCCTTGCGCTGGGATTACAAGCACATACCACCATGCCTGGACACGGTCACCAGGTCAGTGCATGTGGGTATGGGTTGGGAAATGTCATGCCAGAGATTGAACCCTGGTCCCTGTGGTTGCCTAAACAGGCACTTAATTGGCTGAGCTATCTTGCCAGCCCTTCTCAGTCTTTGTAAGAGGGTATAACCATTTTATAAGACAGTTTGCCAGTTTCTTATGCAAACAATCTTACCATAAGACCCAGTCAACTCACCCCGTACCCAGACCTTCACATGATGCTTACAGGAGCTTTACTTATAATTATCAAAACTTGGAAGCAACCAACATGCACTTCAATAGGTTAATGGATAAATAGTGTTACATCCAACAAAAGGAGGATGTAATTTATTAAAAAGAAATGAACCAATGAGCTACAAAATCAGGGAGGAATAATAAATGCATACTATAAATGATAGATATTAATCTTAAAAGGCTATATATCATACGATTCTATGTATATAATAATGTGCAAAGCAGATTTTTGTTGATGAGAACAAATCAGGTGAAACAATGAGTTGAATGAGCAAGCAGAGCCCATAGGATTTTTGGAGTGAAGAAAACACTGTTTGATAGAATAATAATGGAAAGTATAGAATATGTGTGTCCTCATCCATAGAGCATACAATACCAAGAGTGAACCTATACAGCGTTGTGGACATTGTGCACTCATGATATATCAGAATGGGTTCAACAGTAGCATATTGACTCTTTCGTTGGAGGATTTCAATAATAATAATAATAAGGATAATAATAACAATAACAATCTATGTATAGATGTATATTTTAGGGCACATATCTCTCCATATGAGATAGAAATCTCTGTACCTTTCTTCCAGTTTTGCTGCAAAGATAAAGCTACCCTGAAAATGATTTCTTTAAGAATAAAAATGCACTCTCATTAAAAGGGATATGAGCTATTTCAAAAGCAAGCAGCGAAGCCCAATTGTAGAAACCAGTAGGTAACTCCATTTGTAAGGGAATAGGGTCAGCTAGAAGAGGACTTGAGTTGCACAAGAGATTAGTATGCATTGTTACAACCATGGTTACAATTTTAATTGATCTCTGTAGATCAGAAAAGACTTTTGATTTTTAAAATCTACCCACAGGGTTCCAACAGCTCTAAATAGAGATTATGAAATACATTAAGAACTCAACAGGTATGTGTGTACTGCAACAGTAATCATTCTACACATTACTCATTCTAAAATGAACAATATTTCATAGTCTGCCATCCTCAAAATCAGATCAAACCTTCCCAATAAGAGCATCATATATTTAACACTGCTAAGCCAGTGGCTTAGATATCATTTTCCATTTGGTCACCAATTTGGTCATAAATGTCTATGTTGAAGCTGAATTTAATGAATTATATGCATTTCTGGTGTTGAACATGTTAGATTTAATTGTCTTTTCAAATATTTGTAAGCTGTTTGCAATATGCAAAACATAACTATTCACTGATTTGCTTTTTAAAACTTAAACTGTAGATAGTCACAGAACAGAATATACATCTTATGAGTAAGACAAGTGAAATACAAAGAAGTTTTGCACTCCTAAAAGATACAGTTAATTGAAGCTTTGTTAATTTTTTTATTAAAATGAAACTGAGGGCATGAGATGTGTCAAATACTTCACAAAGAAGGAATGACCTTCTAGCATATGTAGACGTTCATGAGATTAAGAAATACCATAACAGGGTGCTTCACAATGTTCTTGTCATTGTTTTCCCTATTTTAGTTTTAAATAATGTTATATCTCATTGAATGGTAACTTAGGTACAGTAAAGTATTATGGTTCATATTTTTGAGCTTCTCTATACTATATCAATTAAGGATATAATTTTTTCATAAAGGACTTAATGTAGGTATATATATATATATATATATATATATATATTCTTAATGCCATAATTCAATATATATTTCACCCTACCCCCTTTTAGATTTTTGCAGAAAAATTCCATGGACCAGTTATATAAAATGTATGTATTTGAATCTCAGAGTTAATCTAGCAATTTTGACTCAATGCTGACATCATTTCTTCCCTATGTTCATGACAAAATACCGCAGTGTATTTCTTTGACTTAATGCAATTATGTTATGTTAATATAGTTGTTTAAAAGTTATATGAAATTTAACTGAAGATAGTTATTTTCATGTATTTGGTATAGGATCTGCAGGTTTTACAGGGTCTCACTATGCAGATCTGACTCCCAATGATTCTGTTTTTAGCCTCCAGAGTGCTGGGATTACAGGCTCACACCACCATGCCCAGTCTTAATCACCATCTCAGCTTGCCCCAGGGGCAGAGCTGGCACTGAATGCTGAGGATCAAACCTAGCCTCTGGGCTCTGCCTAAGGAGGAACTTTATTCTGCTAGGCTAGCTGGCACACTCCTGAAGATAGATTTTAAAATATGAAACTACAGAAAGTCAGTCCAATATTTAATTTGTACAGTCAGAGAACCATTCAATATTTCCCAAAGAAAAATAAAAATTACTATTTGAAATAACCCTGCTTTAGATTCTTTCTTTTCATTCCTGATCTGGAAATACAAGAGCCAAATTCCTATGGTATGAGTCTAACTGGAGTGAATACCTAAAATACTTAGGTGCAGGAAGCTTGTTCCTTATAGGGCAAGGGCTGACAGGTAGTAGGAATGTTATGAAGGTAAGAGGTAGTAAGTAATCAGGTGTCTAGGTTTACTACCTTCAGAAAGGTTTAATGTAGTTTTGTGAGACGCTGCTGAGTTCCTCAAGAATACATTGCTTCAGAGACAGAAGCTGGCAACTCTCCTATATTTTCTTTTTTTTTTTTTTTTTTTTTTTTTTTTTTTTTTTTTTTTTTTTTTTTTTTTTTTTTTTTTTTTTTTTTTTTTTTTTT
>PVKA01018129.1:8704-44537 GCA_004027165.1 Ctenomys sociabilis | reverse complement strand
CGCCTAAATGCCACCTCAGTCACTGCTCTGTCATTAGGCAGCCTATCCAAATGGATTGAAAAGACCTTTTCCTTCTTTAAGGAATGGGCCGGTATAGGTGCCATGGCTATCCTGGCTCTTCTTGGGGCCATAGGAAGTTTGTTCCTGATATGCCAAGTGGTCCGCAGACAGCGTCAAAGCCATGTTGTCCTAAAACAAGCGCTGTTGGCTATAGATAAAGGGCAAAACCCAGAGGCATGGCTGGCCATGATGTGATACATGGGATAAATGTGACCATAGGGATAACGCCCCTTTGGCGCCAAGGGTGTCCCCTATGTTTTATGGAAATGGGTTTTAGCTGTGCCTGATCAACACAGCTTTCCCACAATTGCTAACCACCATATCTTTTCCCTCATCACGAGGCCAGAGATACATGATGATTACACGCTGATGGATGCTCTATGGTTTGGAGGTCCAACTAGGCTTGACAGCCCTTGAGGAGGCCTGTGGTCTTCTATTGCACAAGGAGGAGCAGGTCACTGCCTGCAGCGTGGATTACCATTATGTTTCATGCTTCTTGAGCTTCAGCTGCATGCCATTATCCCTAGTATTCTCTCCCCACCATGTAAAGTGCAGGGTGTATGATAAAGACACTGCAGAGAGATCTACGAGGTTTCCTGTACTCGAGGTCTCCGGGGAGCAAGCTTGGCTGCACATGGGTTGGTGCCCAAGGTCCCATCTCCGTGCAAAAGGCACCGGGCGGTACAATTGGGATTGTGAGGATCACTTGCAAGATTGTGAGGATCACTTGCAATTGCCTGACCTGCAAAGGTCCACATCAAGAAAACGGGATCAGGCCTCTACTCTCACCTGCACAAAATAAAGAAAAAGGGGGAGATGTTGGGAGCGGTGCAAGCAGCAGCTCGGGATCCCTGGGTAACAATGTAACAGCTTGGCGCTCCTTGTGGGTTCCGCCTTGGTATGTTTGGAATAACAGGAAGTAGAGTGTGGCCCTGCTCTGTCCGTCGATCCGGACAGAATGAGGGGGCTGCCTGGCAATTGAGCGGGATTGGCTGTATGCTAATATGTGGCTGCTGCTGATTGGCTTAGCTATACTATAAAAACTGCTGTGCTTCCGCAATAAAGCGAGATCTCCCCTTCCACAAAGAAGGCAAGGTGTGTCTGAGTTTTCCTTTCTGCGCCCGACACCCCTGAGCAACTTTTGGATTTATAATCAAGGGTTGGACATCTTTTCTGCAAAGTGCCCCAATCTGAAATCACCTTTTTAAGGGCTATTAACCTTCAGTGAGAATTCCTACATTGCAACGAAGATAAAAATTCATTTATGTACACAGGTAGATGAAATCTACCAAAACTTTCTTATAAAATCTCTATACAGAATTTTTGAACTCTTTAATGCTTAAAAAAGGTTACCTAATTTCAAAGCTGCAGGGTAGTTACAAGCATAAGTGCAGAGCTACCTCAGCTTATAAACTGTTTTATGATTTTGAGAAAAATGGCTGCTTTTGTGTTTGTGTAGGGAAGATGGATGTGATTGTGTTTGTCATCAGACACGGAGTTTGTGAACAGAAGCAAAATTTTGCCCAGTGCTTTTGCTTGTGAACAAATTGTAATCAGAAGTCTTCGTGGGGGCTAGGAATATAGTTCAGTGGCACAAGTGCCTACCTGGCAAGCACAAGGTCCTGAGTTCAGTTCTTGATACCAAAAAGAAATGTCCGTGAACTGAGGTACTAGTGTACAGAGAATCTGCAGCTAGGCTCCACCCAGAATACCCAAAGCTCGCTGGACCCAGTTTGTGTGCACTGACACAAATTCCTGTGGGTTGGAAGGGTGCAGCCCACTGACGTCAAATATAGCAACACTGGGATACACGTTCCGGATGGGCCTTTCCAGGGCATCCTAGGAAGAGCATTTCGTCAGCTTTTCCACAAACTCTTGAAACTTGGCTTGGGCCTTAAAGGACACTTCCTCACCCTCCTGGATTTGTCTGTGATGCAAATGGCCCATGTGGGCGGCCCCGCTCATTGCCTATTTCGGGGCATCAACCTTTGGGAAGCGAGCTTGAGCCAGCGATGGTCCCAACTTCAGGAAGCAGAAACACAGTGGTTCTGCTGGGAACAGACGAGACTCAAAGCAGGGTTTAAGTAACAGTTCTGTTTTCTTCAGGCTTCTTAATCTTTCCATTTTTTTCCTGAACCAAAATGAAAGTTGTCTGCTTTTGCAAGAATGCACAATGAGCAAGATGTGAGATATTGCCTTTCTTTTTTCTCCTCTGTTCTGAACTTGAAAGTGGGAACAGTGCAAAAAAAAACCCTGAAACAGGACCACAGAATTTTCTGCCCAAAACATTCTTCCCTCAAATATTTCTTCAGAGCTTATCTCCAGCCTGGGGCAGTGGGGGTACAGTTCCCCCTGGACCTAGCATTCTGATAATTACATGTTCCAGGCAATAAAGCCACTCATTCGTAAGATTCCTGTAGCAGTAGGAAGGTCGATCGTGATAGCCGGTAGTAAGAGTCCTATAGCAAAAATCTGGTAGTAATAAATTCACTTATGAACCTAAAACAATGGGGCAAGAGCAAATATCCTACTTAGCCAACCCATTCATCTAGCCGAGCAAACATTGCCATGGACACACAGTGACAGTTCGGGGACCCAAGCCAGCAGGCTCAGCACGCAGCTGGTCTGAGTCCGGATTAGTAGGCAGTGCAAGGGTGTGCACCGGCTCCCTGTGGCTCTCCGGCAGCCTCCAGTTGAGCATGGAGCACTGGCGCCAGGGGAAGCCTCCCTGGTTCTAGAGAAGTTTATTTCTATTTGTTTAGTTTCCACCTAAAACAGGAAAGCTTTGGGAGGGTTCTGGAGAGCTGTATTAAGCTTCCTGGCCTGCAGCCGAAAGGTCGAGACCCTGCATACACGAGGCTCACTGTGGCCAGGTGTGGGACCTGCAGCGCAGGAGGCTATTTCACCCACGTTCAGTTGCAAGAAGGGATCAAGGGCCACAGGGCAAGGTGAGCAGCGTGGGCGATTCTCTTGGTGTTTTCTGAGTTCCAGGTTTGAGGCTGTTTTGTAAGCCTATCATTTGATTTTTAAATTCCCAGCTGTGTTCTCAGCACTCTAAATATCCTGTGGCTTTTCAGAAAATTGTCCTCCAAAAGCCACTTACATGGAGAGTTGCTCCCAGGTGATGGACAGGCAAGTCTCTACTTCGAGCACTAGGAGCTGTATGCTGAATTCAAGGACCAAGAGCAATGGATTTAATCTTCAGTTACTGTTCAAAAACCCAACAGCAATAGCCTGGGGGAGGCTGTGTGTGCAGAGACTGTGTGTGCGTGTAGCTGGGGCATGTGCCAGAGAAAGCCAAAGACTGGAGTGCCCAGGGGTGAGAGATGACACGAAAGGTTCATGTGCTCCTTCCAGGCTGGTGGCAGGACCGTGTCCTGGAGAGCATTTCAGGTGGAATGAGGTGAGAAAAGTGAGAGTTCTCTAATAGGAAATTCCTTAAGCTACAGACATATGCAAGAGGACATTGTGGAAGCAAGCTTGAAGGCTGAGAATTGAGGCGCAGGGACCTGAGAGCAGCTGCTCATAAACTTGGAAGCTGAACTGAGAAAGCTAACCACAGGAGTCCACCTTGACTAGTGGGCCACGTGGACTATGCCACCTTAGTGACTCTGCAGGGCTCCAGACAACAGCAGGAAGTGGAGAGCATACAGAGCCTCCCAGGGCCATTGTCTAGCAGCTGCAGGGGCCAGCCCCTGCGCAAGTTCTGTCCCTGTGGCCACCTGGGGGCTGCAGCTTCCATGCATACCCGAGCTCTGTCTCTGGTGGCTGCCACCTGGCGAGCCTCCTGAGGTCATGGCGCCCTCTTGTCGTAGCCCCTGCCCCTGCCCTCAGGACCAAACTTTGCCCCCTTCCACAGTGTAGATGAGATCTCCCTGATACCCAAAGGACAGCTAAGACTGTAGTTGGTGCCCACATCTTCACCTTACAGAGTTTTTCAGAAAACATGTAGGGCTTCACACAGATTCAAGAGGTGCCTTTTCTACCCCTTTATACAAAATGTGAACAGAAAAGCTGCCGGTCCCCAGAGACTGTCCCACAGGAAGCCACGGGCACCTGAGGAGCTGGAATGGAAAGCGAGGCTGGCTGAGGGGAAGCCTTGTTCTTCCCAGGAACAAGGGCTCTGTGATCATATCCTGCTTCCCACCCCAGGAGAGGAGCAGGGGTGGAAGGGTCAGGAGGAAGAAAGCTCATCAAAGAAGACCATCAGCTGAAAATTGGAAAAAGAGTGGACCCGTGCCATTGTTTCCACTTCAGCCATGTCGTGAGAACCGGCTCCTGCGGTCCCACTTCCTGTCTGCTCCCGTCTCTTCTCGTGAGAATGCGGCTCAAACTGCGGGCCTGTCAAGGCTCACCAGCTGGGACTGAGGTGCAAGGAGACAGCTGGACAAATGAAGGGTGCAAAAGCTGGCCTTCTGCTACATGCCAGTCCAGCTAAGTGGCCTTTTACATGAAAGCATAAAAATGGGAATGGCGATCCCCTCTGCTAACCTAGGTTGAACATCCCTTGTCTGGGAACCCAAAATCTGAAAACTTCTGAGACCCAGGGCTCTGGTCCCAAGTATTTCAGACAAGGGATACGTAACCTGCCTTCCATTAGAAGTTCAGCGTGATCTCATATCTAGCCCCACTTGGTCAGCTTAAAGCAAGCACACGTTTGGCATCTGGGTCTCCTGGAGGCCAGGCTGCCTGGCCTGGGAAGTGCAGAGGAAAGAAGCAGTTCTCACCTGTCAGGAAGTAATCGCAGCTCTGTCTTTTTCTCTTCTTTTTTAGGATCTGCCTCCTTTTTCACTAGGATTACAGAAAATAGGATACAACTGGGTCATCTGTCTAAGGCACAAAAATGGGTCAAAAGGCCTATGCAGCAATATTTTCACAGCTAGCGAGATGCTTGTTTTCCCACTGACAGCGTGGGGGGTAGGGACATCTGGATTTCCCTGTTTTCTCTCAAATTTGGATAAACAGATGACTGACAAATTAGATTAGACAGGTAGAGCAGACGATAGAACTGAAAGGACAAGAGATGACACAGGCCAGCATGACAGGCACAGATATGGTAGACAAGCAGGGGGTCAGATGATGTAGGTGGAAAGCTGGATGGACAGACTGACACAGGAAAGAAAAGAGGAAAGACAGAGAAAGAGAAATGACAGAGGAGCCCACTGTATTTTTGTGTGTTGACTTGTATTTTGATATAGTTTATACCTAGAATTGAAATAAGTGTAAACTACTCGAGACAGAGGCCCCCCCGAGCCTGGGGTTGGGGAATTCCAGTCCTGGAGCCGCCCAGCTGTCCTCCTCCTCCGTCCTAAGATTCCTCATCAGGATGCCGACACAGTGCTGGAGCGAGGGCCCTCTCGGGGGTAGCTGAGTGGTGTCCTCAGCGGGGCCCAGAGGCAGGGGAGGCTTTATGGGAAGGTTGCTTTTGGTGATGGGAGTCAGTGCCCAGCTGCCCAGGTCCCCCTGACCCACATACGGGTCAACCTAAACACAACCAGGCCAGGCCAGCCTGCTCCCCAGCTGCGGTCAGATGGCAAGAACTTGGTAAACTAGAGAGAAGCAAAAGGGCATCTTCCTGTTTCACCAGCACCAGACCCAGATGGCAGAGAGCTCGCCATGCAGATGGTCCACACTGCACATCCAGCGCGACCAAGATGACCCCAAAGAGGGAAAACAAGAGACTCCCGGCTGTGGCCAAATGGACAGGAAATAGCTTCCTGGCCAGCCTGTATCCCTGTGTCCAGACACCCAGGCTGGTTCTCAGGCACGGCCTTATACTATTCTGTTCTCAGTGCAGACTTCTGGCATTCTGTAGGGTGAAGCAGCTCTCAGCGCCTAAGCTGCCTGGGCCCACCGCTGCTCCTTTGGTGCATTGCAAGCAGAGAAGAAGCCGCTTTCATCAAGATTAACTGGGAAGACTCCAAACTCCAGGCTCTCCGCAGCCTCCTGGGGACCAGTGCCCAAGCCCAGCAGACACCCCTGCCCCAGACAGCATGGCCTCCACCATGGTGCGGACCCCGGGGACCCTGCCTCTCCACACAGCACCTTCATTGGTCACGTTAGCCTCAGCCGTGGGCAAAGCCTCCGAACACCAGGAAATCGCCAGCTGTTTCCACAAAATCTCTAACCTTCATCCCATTTTACCAGGGCCTCTCATGGGGGTTATATTAAAAATGAAATTAAGATTTATAAGAGCAGGTATTATATTGCCAATTTTCACTGCGCGCTGCACAGACACATAACTAGGACTTAATCGCATATGGTATTCTTGTTCTTTGTATAACATTTGGGAATTGAGCACTTGGTCCACACTATAACCTCCATTATAAAACTTTCCTGTTAATAAATTAGATTAAACTTAGTTCATTTCAACTTGTAGTGCTTTTCCCAGAAACATAGCAGCCATGAGTTCCAGGAAAGGAGTTCCAGTCAGAGGCCTGGGTTCCAGCCCGCTCTCCGCTACTTCCCAGCCAGGTTTCGGGGGAGGTCTCACTGCTTCCTCCTGTGTGCACAGTGACAAATCCTAACAATTTCACCTGTTTGTTGTAGTGATGAATGTGGAATAGGTACAGAAGCACTGCAGAAACACTTTATAAAGGCCAGCGTGAAAGACAACCTGTGCCCCGGAAGCAGCTGTGAAGGCTATCAACACTCCATTCAATGTGGCTTGCTCTCATTTCTAAATGGAGACTCTGTATTTGCACAGAAGTTGGTAGAAAGCGGGTGTTGTGTCAGTCTGCTAGTGCTGCAGCCCAAGGCCATTCTAGCTCCTCTTCCCTCGGGAGGCCAATGTCACCTGGAGAGGGCGGAGGGCCCTCAGTGGCCTTCCTCAACTCTACTGCTTTGAAGACGCCACAGCCAAATGCAGTCTCATTCAGGGGGAACCAGGAGAGCGCAGAGCAGACGCCAACAGAGGCCACAGTGCAGCTGCTGCAGGAAGAACCATCACTCAATGATGTCCTCTTGCTCTTTGATTCGAATGGTCATGGCCACTCTGAGAATGATACCCAGTGCACCCTACATGCCCCATTTCCCTTCCCAAGCTGGGCTGTGGCCACCACAGGCCTGCAGCTTTGCCTTACAGGGGAGCACAGTGCAGCCCAGCCCCGTAGGGTCCTGCACACCGGAGCCCCTGCCTGGCCTACTGCCCCTGGCTCCACCAGGCCACTTGGGAGTCCATAGCTCCAGGGATTTCTTCCCTCCAGAGCCTTTCAGAACTTGGCTGACTCAGAAAAGGAAAGCTGGCTTTCTAGACACTCCTCACACAGGGTCTCCAAAGAGCTAAAGAAAGTATTCCCTGTCATCCCCAGCACCCAGTGCCACTCTTGACAGTGAAATAAAACCAGAGAGAAGAAATCGGAATTTTCCCAAGACTATGCCCCAAATCCCCATCTTCCTGCATGAGAGCTGGACAGGAATATTCTAGCATGCACACTTATACAAGGTGATTGAAACACGAGTGCGTGTTTACAGCTTAAAAATGGACTGGAGTAAAAGACACTGCCATGAACCCCCTCAGGCTCCTCCCCGTTCTTGGAGCACCCTGACGGTGGATCCTGCGCATCTCGGTGCGGCTCTGCTGTCCTCTTTCCGGAGCGTCTGTGAGGTGCAATGAGAGTCCGTGCTGAGCAGCTCGCAACAGCAGGCAGGCTCACAATGTGGAGCGGCTGCACCCTCGCCTTGGCCCCCAGGCTCCGGCTCCCCCACGGGGGCAAAATGACCATGAAGGTTAGCATTTGGCATCGCCTCGGGACACGCAGCGGACACAGAAACTCCAGGACACCTGGGAAAGAGGACAAAGTAGAAGCAGAGGCAAGAACTGCAGAGACATCGGCAGCCATGTGGCTGCCACAGGAGTCATTTTTAAAAATATGAATACCAGCTAGATTGTCAGTCACGTCTCACATGCTGCCCAGTGTCCTCTAGCAAAGGGGCTGTCACCTGCTGTCCCTGATGTGGCAAACATTCTCTTCTTCAACAGTGATCACTCCTTCCCTCTAAGCTAAAACCTTCAAAAGCATCTTCATACTCAACACCACGACTGCAACGCTGCTCCTGGGCAGGGAGGCTGCTCTGGGAGCGAGCTGGCCTGGGTTCCCGGGGCCTGGGCTTCGCCCTCAGAACGGAGGAGAAATCTTAATGATATTCTCCAGTGCTGACAGCCACTCACCATTTTCTTTTTTTTATATAGTCAAGAAACTGCACCCTAAAGGCAAAACACATAATTGAATGTTATCAAACTATAAAACTACTGTTTAAAAAGATACCACCTGGAAAGTGAGAAAGAGCTGACAGAATGGAAAAGATGTTTGCAAGTCATGTATGGGGAGACTCAGCAGCAAAGCAGCACCAGCCCAGGCAACAACTAGGAAAGAATGTGAAGAGAACTTCTCCGAAGAAGATGCCTATGTGTCCGGCCTGCACACAGACACGCCACGCGGCATCAGCCGCCCAGGAGCCACAAGCCCGAGCCCAAGTTGCTCCCACCTGCTGTGTGAGAAGCAGACGGGACAGCAAATTGGGAAAGCTGGAGCCCTCGTACGTACGTACAGGCAAGGAATGAGAGACTGCGCGCCTGCTTTTGAAAACTTGTCCAGCAGTTCCTCAAAAGGTTGTAAAACTAGTACATAATCCAGCCACTGCACTTATTCAAAAGATAGCTTGGAAGTTCCTCTCAAAATAAAGAATGATGCAATCCAAAACTCCCATTCATCGGTAGGTACATGTCTAGGAAATGGAACCAGATGGCCACATTATTCATCACAGCCAAACAGTGAAGCAATCAAGCATTCCTCAACAGATGAATGTGTTAATGTGCTAAACCATACTATGAAATATTATTTGCACATGAAAAAGAAGTGTAGTTAAAAGCTACAGCAGTTATCTCATCCATAATAACATTTTCAGGCCTTGAAAGTATTATGTAAGTAGAGGAAGGCAAGCATAAGGTCCCTCTTGCATGATTCCACTCACATGAAGTATATCCAGTCACACATCTGTGGCACCAGAAAGCTGCTTAGTGGTTGTTAAAGCTAGGCAGCGGGTGTGAGAATGGCAAGCACTGAAGAGGAACAGGGGCTTGGGAAGGTTTCACGCCTGTTTCTAAGATCCACGTGCGATGACTGCACAGCACTGACTGTACTCAGGCCGTTCAACTGTGCACTGTGCTAGGAGGGCTTATGGCCCGGAAGTGCGCCTCAGGAGAGCTGTTAGTAAAGAGAAGGAAAGCCGTGCCCACCATGCCCAGTGCAATCTTAATCCTCCATTTAATAGGTCTCTGTAGCTATTTACATGGGCTTTAAGAAAATGGTAACAGTATCTGCCTTAGTCCCACCCTTGAGAGAAAATGACTGTTAATGCTTTTGTAAATTCAATGGGAAGCATGACGCACCTCAAGGAAATCTGTAGCAGGAGCCAGCTGACAAAAACAGTTCAGATACCAAGTGTGATTCGTGGATCCACCCCATTCCTGAGGGTGCTGGCTGCGGGCACACCCCAAGGGAAGGCTCCCGGTGAGCTCCAGGAGCGGCTTGCCCATTGGACATGCACCCCGGGGGATAAATGCCATGATGTGCATGTGAGATGAGAAGCCTGTGTCACTGCGCACTGTGTCTCCCGGCCCAGCAGACTTGCGGTGACACTGAACGGACGAGCAAACGGAAGGCTCACATATCGTCAGTCACCCTCGAATTTATCCTGAACACAAGACACAGATTTGCTGCAGGTCAAAAATGAATGCTGTTCTGCCGTGTGGTAGGACTTCCTGTCCTCCTAGCTGCACTGGGTGTGTTCACCTAAAACAAGACATATTGTTTCTAGTACTATGGACAACCACTAGGAAAATAACAAGGTAGAAAGTATTAATTATTGAATCTTTGATGTAATTCAGGTATAAAAAATAAGATACACAAACAGCTACACTCTCTTAATTTACTGATTAGAGACATCTGCTACAATAATGTCTGTAAGTATAATATCATGTGTGCACCTTGTACGATACCAAAACATGAAAACAGTTTGCAATGTATTAATTTATCGAATCTGTGCTGTTAATTTGTCTTGAAACTGTCTCACTAGTATTTGTACTTCAATAAAACAAAATAAATAGATAGAGATATTTGCTCCTGCAGGTGGAGCATCCTCTACTCAGAATGCTTGGGATCAGAAGTCGTCCCATGGCCTGCTTTTCATTTTTCTTTCTGGTTTTGCAATATTTGCATCTATACCATGTATCATGAGCTACCTCAGGGATTGGATGCAAGTCTGAACGTGAAATCTGTTAGGGTTCATGGAGCCCTGTACACGCAGGCTGAAGGTCAGTTGATGCAATGCTTTAGGTACATGGCATAAAATTCACTTGTGTACAGTGTTGGCCCCAGAGCCTTTCAGATGCTGAACATTTCAGATGGTGGGTTTGGGGGTTAGAAATGCCCAGCCTGAAAGTACATGGGAGGTGTCCACCCCGAGTCACTATATCAAGTGTGTAAGAAACGCAGCCTCAGGGCTCCATCAAAGCTCCAGCTTATGAGATGCCATGGGCATCTCTGCCTGTTTTCCTGCCACTCCAGGTCTCCTCTGGAGAACGGAGAAGCTGAGGTGCTCAGCAGCCACCAGAAACTGGACTGCATGGCTTCCGCAGACTGGTCCTGCCAGACATTCTGTTGGTCCCCAGCACTGGTCCAGCAAGGCCACTGCTGTGCCTCTCTCTGCCCTGATCCTAACCCTCATGCCCGACGTCTGGCCCTCGCCACGCAGCCCGTATGCTTCCTCGATGCCCCGACACACACCTCTCCGGGGCTCAGCGGGAGCCCTGTGACTGCTGAGGGTCTGCTCTTTCCAGTCAACCCGTACCTACCACCCCCTCAGAGCAGGGAAGAGGGGCAGAGTCTCTGAGAAGGGCTCTCCATGATGGAGGCCCCCTCTGGCTTGCGTGACCCACCATATTAGTCTTCTGCCAGATTCAAGTTTCTGAAATTCTTACAGCAAGACTTATTTGCTACCTATGGAGAATGCCTTCCTGTCCCTTCCCTGAGGAGAAGCAGGCAGAGCGGGCTGGGCACCCACGTAGGGACAGTACCAGAAGACAGCAAGGAAGGCTCTCAGTGGCGCGCTGCAATCATGAAGGTTCTGTCCTAGCGTCTCATAGAAGCTAAGATGTGCTGGGAGACCCCGTGCCAGGCAAACCAGGTTAGATGGCAAGGAGCTGGGTGCTGCTGTATAAGGTGGGTCTTCGGTCAGTTGGGGAGAGATGAAAAATGGAGGAAGGTGGGTTTGTGGCACTCCACGTGCTCTAGGGAGGCTGTTGCTAACCCTGCTGTGTCCACAGCTGAGGCTTTGAACGGAGCCTCAGGCGCACCCTTCCCTGGATCAGAGTTGGCCTTTGAAACCTTCTCAACCTTTGCTGATCCTCAGTACAACAGACTCATTCCCCTAAACCTCCCAGAGACTGAAATTACCCCAACCCCCTTCTGACCAGAAGGCTTCACCTTACAGGTGTTTATGGTAATTCCTCATTCCACTAGGAATCAACTCGCAACCTCCTGGGGGTTTGCAGCTATAACTAGAGCCCCCATTTTGTAAATTGGCAGAAGACACTTTCAAGTTTGCTTGAATCTGCTTTCCTGGATTGCAATACTAACTCGCCTCAAACAAGTATGGTTTTCTTTGTCCTTAATTAAGTTGATTTCATTCAAAGTCAACAAGTCACATACCACCCACCTAGCTCCAGGTTGCACCCAGTTACTCACCTGATATTTCTGATTATTTAAGATTATTTCCATGAGATGATGGGGAGAGGGGAGGTCAGGGCCAGCCCAAGGTGGAGAAGAAGGTATTCCAAGCATTCCCTGCCCTTTGTACAGTGCCAGTGGGACCCCCTAAGCAACTGTAGGATTTGTTTCCCAGGGAAAGAAAGCCACTACTCTCTTTAGGGGCCATGCTCAGAGGCCTCACCTGCCCAGTACCCGGGGCTAGAAGGGCACTTGAACCCTGTAGTGTTCTAGTAAAGAGGCCACACCATGTGTTTCTAGTCTAAGCAGGAGAGGCGCTCCTGGGAAGGCTGCAGCCAACCCATGAGATCTCCATGGGCCCCAGCTGCCAGAGAGGCAAGAACTTGGGAGGAAGTTGCAGGTAGCATTCATTCAAGCCAGAAATTTCTCAATAAAGAGTCCATTGCAGCCCCACCTAATAAGGTCTGGGCGGAGACCCTCAGTCCAGGGGTCTCGAGTGTGACCCTAGGTTCCTGGTCAGGCCTGGCTGTCATTGCAGAACAAGACATATATGAGCCCAACAAGCTGAGGGATCCATCTTTCAGAATAGATTTGCGATCTTTAAAAATACCCTTTCTCTTTATTAAGAAATCATTTTGTTTACTTGTTCATGTGCATCTTAAAATCCATGGATGGTTCAAAGTTCACGAAACAAACATTCACCCATTGCACACCAGCCAAGCCTTGGCTTGAAGGCTCCCAGCCAAGCAGAGATCCATCTTGAGGCTGGAAGCCACAGGCAGTCCTTTCAGCTGTCTTCTCTTCATGACCCAGCATTTGCTCCAACAAAAAGAAAGCAAACACCTATGAGTGCTGGCTGGGCAGGACAGATGTGATTGACAACTTTACCAGGCAATTCTGTCCCAGCAACCATAAGTGGATTTAACACAAGCACACTTGCAAATCATCCATTTTCTGGCAGTGAATCACATACTCCGAGGTTATGTTTAACTACAAAAATAGCCTTCTCTGGGGAGTTCTGTTGGCACCAGGGCAGCTTTCAAGTCCACCAAATTCAAGGGCCAAGAACACAGAGGTCTCTAAAGAAACCTTCAGCTGCCTGTTTTCCTGAAACCTAAATGTATGGTTCCTGGGCAATCTTGTTCCTACAAAGAGGCACGCTTGTCTGAAGTCTCTAGATGTGGGTAATCTTAACCCAATGAGAAATCTCAGTGTAGACTCAGCCTTCCATCAGCTTCTCTTTCCCTCCTCTTTCTCCTGTGACACTTGCCTCACCTTGCTCCTTCTCAGGCCTGGGGGTCCTAGACACCGAAGTGAACCTGCCCTTTGTTTCTCTTCGGGGTGGGGACTTGTTCATATCCATTATTTTCAAAACAGACAAGTAGAGACTGTAACAATCACATCAGGCAGCAGCTAACCAGGTAAGGTCAGCACCTGACAGCTGTAGGCTCAACCAACTATGGATTTAACATGTGAAAATAAAATTTGCATCTATACTGAGCATGCACAGACCTTTCTCTTGTCATTATTCCCTTAAAATACAGTTGCCAGCTATTACCTAGCACTTACTTCACACTGAGTTTGAAGTGAGATTTAGAGTCACGGGAAGATGTGCATGGGTCGTATACACAGCTGAGACACAGCACACTGAGGGCTCTTGAGCTGCGGCCCCCTGGGTCCTGGACTGTGATGTGAGCACCAAGCTCTCCACCCACTAGTTCAGCCTCTCTTCACCCAGGACCTCCAGCTTAGGGGTTCAGGATAACAGACACCCATGTCAAGCCTACCAAGAAAACCAGTTCCACTGTTGGCTAGTGGCAAAAAAAAAAGAAAAAAAAAGATGAAACAGAAGAGTACAACAAAGCATCCCACACTTCATCTTGGTTTCACCTGATTGTTCCTTCCACTTTTTCCTCCTTGCTGGCAAACTAACGTCACAGGAGGCTTGGTTTGCCTCAGTCCAGCCTGCAGGGTTTATTCTGAGCAGTGCAACCTTTATCTTAAATAACTGTTGTATCACTGTTTATCCTTCCAAATGCCAGGACTGAAAGGAGCTGATAGGATGGGCCTCTCAGCCCTCTTAGCAGAGGTGTGACTTCTCCAAGGAGCTGCTATCTGTTGTTCCTATTTAATGAAGATAAAGGAATTATAAAGTGGGCCTGGCTCCATTTGTGGTCAGCCTGAGGAGCCCCTCCTGAGAATCGTCCTTGGAAACAGTCAACTGAGTAAGAAAACAGTGGAAAGGGTTGCTTATGCTGCTTAGGACTCAGGCAGGAGGGCAGAGGGAAGAGGAGCCCCTGGACTGAGAGGAGGGGTCACACACAGGGCCAGGCCACATGTACCCCCAGCTGGGGGTGTAGTGCCCAGGGAGGGGTTTGTGCAAGCCTCCCAGGCAGGGCTCAGTGTGTCCCCAGGGCATCCCTCACCCTCTAGGCTGCCCTGTGGAAGCAAAGGCTCCTGTGACAGTGGCCAGACCACTGCTTGTGGTCGCCTGCACATGGCCTGTGTTCTGTTAGATTCCACTGTCCTCAGCAAATGACGTGTTCACTGAGTTCAACTCAAGTCCCCTCATTATTCTTCCTGTAGAGCCACTGTTGGACTCTCCACACCTAGGAAATCACTTATGTGACAGTGCATCCTCCTCTGTTACCTAAGTCACCAGACTCAAGGCTATGGGTCTGAACCAAGAACACAGATGCACCGAGGCAGACAGGGCTCTGGGACACCAGAGCAGACTTGCCATGGGCCCTGCTGCTCCCTGGTGTTGGAGCCAGTGGCCGGAATGCCATGCATCCCCAAGTCTCCCCAGCTGTAACACTGCCCACCCCCATGAATGCTGGTTTTACTCCAGAGCAAACCCAGGCACAGACAGAGGCTTAAGGATCCCAAGGTGGTGAGCGAGGGGTGACTGCGCAGCAAAGCCAGAGAGAGGGTTTCCTGCTATACTCAGCCCAGCCCCTCCAGATTCTTCCTGCCAGCGCAGAGCAGACCTCCCTCTCCCCTAGTACTGCTGTGAGCCACGGGCTGTTTTGCACTTTATGTAGTGCAGCTCTCTTGACAATCCCTTCAGACCCCAGGGCTGTGAACCAGGTATCAAAGTGCTCCTCAGATCGCTGTCCCAGCTTCTTGTCAACTGTCCCCTACTCTAGATGACTACTTAGAAACTATCTTGTGTCCTTCAGTGTGTCTTTGAGGATCTCACCCTCAACTTACTGAAATATTCCTTCCAAACAGATGCAATGTTCTCCCTAGGGGATACTGGGCTAACTCAGTTGTTTGCACTGGCATCTAGGATGGCTGCTGCCTGGCCTCTGTGGGCCTGGACATTGTTCACAGGGGGCTTGGGCTTACCTCAGAAATTTCTGATTGTTATTGTATGTCTGTCTCTCCTTCCCACCTTCTAGAGCAATAACATTTTGGGTCAGGTATATGGCCATCTGCCTAAGCAGGTACTTATCCATACTACTGTATTGCTAGATGCAAGGAACCAGAAAAGTTGACATTCTTGAGTTACACTGCACCTATCCTGTCTCCAGCAGCCTGGGCTTAATCAGGATGGACTAGAGCCCATGAAAGATCCAGCCCCTGGCAGAATACTCTGTCAACACCAAATTATGAAGCCATCAGCAGGAAATACAGTGAAGATCCCTTGGGACCTGTCCTGTCACTGTAAATAAGTCATTGTGCACTTGGGTGGGAAGATGGTGGATGGGTGGATGGATGGGTGGGTGGGTGGTTAGGGAGATGGGTGAGTAGATGGGCAGATGGATGGGTGAATGGATGGATAGGTGGGTGGATGGGTAGATATGTGTGTTGGTAGGTGGGTAGATGGGTGGATGGTGGGATGAATGGGTAAATGGTTGGCTGGCTGAAATGGATGGATGGATGGATGGATGGATGGATGGATGGATGGATGGATGGATGGATGGATGGATGGATGGATGGTTGCTTGGTTACGTGGATAGATGGATGGGCAGATGGATAGGTGGGTGGATGAGTGGGGGTGGCAGGCAGTCACTGAGCTAGGATGTCTCATCAAGCCGATGGTCTCATATGTACATTTCATAGTCTACATCATCTGACTCCTAAACACACTGAATTTGGGGGGTTAGGCTTTACTAGCACACTGAATATGTTTTATTTTTTCTTCTCTGAGGAGAGCAACCCAAAAACATGACATGAGTTGGGGGTATAGCTCAGTGGTAGAGCATTTGACTGCAAAAACATGACCTGAGGGGGTACAATAAGCCTGAATATGCTGCCACATTCTATGATGACCTACCTAAGAAAGTCAGAATAACTCAAGGAGAATTTGTATGTTTATTGCAATATGATCTTCTTTTCCATAAGGGTTCTATTAACATTTTCACTTGTGAAATACACATTGTTTCTTAACATAAAAAGGGGAAATCTACAACTGCCTTCCCTTTTCTAGAATACTGGAAAACTTCCAACTGTCTGCCCCTGAAAGACATTCAAAGCTTGTGAATCTGCCTCACAGCGCTGACCATTACCACCACTGTTTTCCAAAGAGATTAGATGCGTCCTAATCAAGAAGGGAGGTGGCTGGCATGGGAGATAGCTCTGCAGTGCAAGCGCCAAGGACCTGGGCTCAATCACTGGTACCACATGCCATGCCAACCCCGCACCATGCCAACCACTGAAACCAGTCGTGGTGGTGCACACTTGTAATCCCAGAGCTGGGGAGGCTGAGACAGGAGGACCACTATGAGGCTGAGCTACTTAGAGAGACCCAAAACCAAATACACACATAAGCAAATAAATCTTAAGAACAAAAAGGGAGGTGGTGACTGCAGCCTGTCAGCGCTGTCTGTGACGTCCCTGTGGGTGGCTGGCTGCTGTCTTGCACTGTGGGCCACAGTGTGGAAGGGAGCTGGCGCTGCCCCTCTCCTGAGGTCATCAGCAGGACTCGACAGCCTAGGGTTGTAGGGAAGAAGTGCTGGGCTGGGGAGTCCCCCGCCCACCTTGGGGAGGAGAGCGCTGGCTATTTGTGTTCCACCAAGGACTTCAATTCAAATTCTACCCAGCCAGAGCCTGGACGAGTCACAGCACAGACTGCGCTCAGGTTTCTGCGCTGTGGCGCCCACTGGCTTGCGAAGGCTTCGCTTGCACCCGCGCCCCCGGGACTCCTCTGCCTGTGGGCCCCTGTGAGCAGCCTTCCTGTCCTCCCAGACCTTCTGGGAAAGGCTCACCTGCCTGGGGCACTGTGCTTTTCTACTGTGTGTGTAGCCTCTGTCTGCACCAGGAGCCCCTCCCATCCCGACCTCCCTCTGCCATAGTTCTGGTCTGCTAGAAGAGCAGAGAGGGATCTGGGAGTCGGAAGAAGCGAGCAGACTCCCTACCCGGGGCCCCAGGAGAGCTCCAGGGCCCATCAGGCCAAGGGCTCCTGGCAGGTCCAGGTGACGATTCCTGAGCCCGCCCTGGGATACAAGCTGCAGACCCACAGGTGCGTGGATCAGCTGCTCCCTCCTGGCTGCCAGAACCAAAAGGAAGGAAGAGGCCCCAGCTGGAGTGCACGCGCTGGGGGCTGCCCCAGGAGACTGCGGTCCCAAGAACTCTACAGTCTGAGGGCTGCCCTGCTGCCTGAGACAGAACTCCCAGTTCAGCCTGTTGAGCTGGAAACAGAATGAGATCCAGCTCTGCGGACTGAGATCCATTGACAGCAAAGGATGGAGCAAGACATTAGCAGAGTGAGACTAGTAGAGCGACGCGGCCCGTGCTGCGCACACCCACGCAGGCAGACGGAGAACGCGAAGGGAGGGAAAGGGCAGCACGAAAGGTCTTCCCTGGGTGACGCGGAATACGCTTGAGAAATGTCTGCTTTTAATCTTTTATGGCCACCAATCTTTCTGTTATATGGGTTGGGCATGAATTCACCAAAGGACATGGATTTTCCCATTTTATTCCTGGATATTTCCAAGATGAATCACACTGGACAAGAGAGTTGGAAAGTTTGAAGTTACTTGGCATTTTGGGATTAAATCCTAGCTGCTCAGGAAAAAAATTTCGAGCAAAACAATCAAAGTATTAAGGCTTTAATTAAAAGAAGCAAAAACTTTCTGTTCTGCATTACAGGATTATGGTCTAAGAAGAAAATTGGCGTCGTTGTAGGAAGTCTCGCTGCCTGCTGGCCTGGCTTTCTGCAAGCGACAGAACTCACGGGCATCACTCATCTTACAACCAAAACTCTGGAAAATAATGCCAGCGACTCCTCACAGGAAATCAGAAATTGGATCCAAAACATTTGCTGTGTTTTTACTGGGGCAGCAAGGGGGTGAGGGAAGGAGAGGGTGTGTGTGTGTGTGCATGCGCTCGTGCACATACGTGTGCTAGTGTGTGCGCACAGGCCAGTGTCTCTGTGTGCATGCTATTGAACTCCTGCAAAACGTTTTAAAGATTCTTCTGGATGGATGGGTGGATGAGTAGCTGTAGTTGGGGGATGGATGGATGGATGGATGGATGGATGGATGGATGGATGGATGGATGGATGGACAGGCAGATCTGCAGGAAGTGTTTGGACACAGGGAACGCTGGAGGTCTAGAGCCACAGCTCCTCCAAGGGGCTCTGCACCAGGCCCAGTCCTGTCAAACACGTCCTCAGCAGGAGCCCCTCCCCCACGTCGACCGCCCACGAACAGGACTTTAATGATCTGGGGCAGATTCCTTTACTGCTCCAGCTCAAAAAATGTACAGGATGCCTTACAGATGATAGATCTGTGGTGGTGAGAGCCAGTGATTGCGCCTGGCAAGGAGCCCGGAGACTGCATTGCCGCAAACATCTCCACGCGGCTCACCTTTCCTGCCCTGGCCTCCCTGGAGAAGAGCAGAGCCCTGCAGGCCCTGGCTTCCTGGGAGGGAGCTCGGCTGAAAGGGCTGAGCAGAGTCTTGCTTGGCCAGCTTGGCCCCCAGCAAGCATGAACACACTGGACACAGCTTGCTGACTCCTCCAGCTGCACTGCTTGGTAAACCCCTCCAGACAGGAATAGAGCAGCCTCCAAGCATGCCTGCAAACCCGAGGCCCTCGGGAGGATCAACATGGGCAGCATCTTCCCAAGAGGGGCTGTGGGAGGGCAGGTGAGGAGACTCACTCCAGAGAAGGAAAAGCCTGTCTAACGCCTTCCTGTAGGGTGCTCAGGACCAGGCGCAGGGACGGAAGCGGTCCACAGCCCTGAACAAGGGATGATTCCAGCTCAGCAGACATAAGACGCACTTCGTGGGGAGGGAAGCTGAGGAGGAGGAGAAGGGACGAGGAGGAGGATGGTGAGGAGGAGGAGGGCAACAAGGACATTCTCAGTGTATTTGGCAAGTTAGGAGGAAAAGAATTCCAAATGAAGTAGTCAGACCTCAGCAAGCTCACTTTGGACCCTTAACTAAAACTTCCCCTCTTTGTGTAGTTGTTTGAGATACAGCTCATGAGTTCTTCTCTGCACTGACCCCAACCAGGCATACCCACAGCTGCTGCCACTGACAAAGCCTGAGGTGTGGCACCAGGGTCCTGCCTCCACACTTGCTTTCTCTAAGCTAGCTTTCCATCCTCCCTTTGGGAAAGCCCAGGAGAGAAAGCTCATGGCCTCAATACAGGCAGGGCCTCTGGTCCCTCAGGGTCTCTCTGTCTCCTCTGTCTCTCCTGTCTCTGTTTCTCTTTGTCTCTCTCTCTCTGTCTCTCTCTTTCTCTCACACCCCCAACCCCACCACAATCACCAGTTCAGCTCCCTGCCCCTGCCACACTCCTGTCAGCCTCCTGTCAGCACCTGTCACTCTCTGGGACCTGTGCTGTGCCTGGGCCTGGTCATTTCCTCTGCTTCTAGCACTTGGTCTGCGCTGTGTCATGCCCCACAGCCTGACCTGGGACATTCTATAAAGTAGCCGCTTTGCGTTATGGCCACTGTCCAAGGCGACCTAGAGAGCAAACTAACAAGAACTCTAAATATGAAAATCACAACAGTGGGCAATTTCAGATTGCTGTGAATCTGGCATTTCCTTGGAAACCCAGTAGGGTCTGGGGATGCTCTGTGTATCCATTATGCTCAAGAAAATACTAGATAGTTTGGGAAACCAAACAATGAAGAGATAGAGCCTCCCAGCCCTTGAGAAGCAGTGGGCAGAGGGCAAGCCATGAAGCTGGGAGCTCTGGTAGGAAACTGAATGTTCTCTGTTTCCGTTTTTAGTGAGAAAATCACACCCTTAAGGCCAAAATCCAGGATGAGTCTGATAACAAGTACATGTGACCACCTCAGAGGGTTATTTCATTTTTCATTCAAAAGCTCCATGGCTTTAAGGACCTCCGAGTATCTTCTCTGCCTTTTTGGGCGCCCACCTCAGGGACTCCGACTTGGCAAGTGCTCTCACAGTGGGCACCAGCACAGAGCCCTGAAGTTGGAAAGGACATTGGCTGGGGCCCCAGCCAAAGCTCAGCAGTAAAGTGCATGCTGGGAATGCGTGAGGCCCTGGGTTTGATCCCCAGCACACACACACACACACACACACACACACACACACACATACACACACACACACACCACTCTAATAATAAGCTTGAAAGTGGCCAAAGTGAAGAGGGCAGCCTTGCTTGGTCAGCTTGGGGTAGAGACCTACTGTTGTCTTGAGTCCCGTGCAGACTGGCTGAACGCTGTACCCTGCTTAGGTCAGGCCCTTGCTATCCTGGACACAAGCTTCAGCAGTGATGTACAGATTATCAGGCACGTACCGAAAATGTTAGAACAATCAATGATCTGAGCTCTTGGCAGAGCCGTTTGCCTTTCAGGCAGTGCCTGGATGTGGATCCAGAGATGTGCAAGTCAGGGAGGGCTGGGCTTCGCTTACCTGACTCCAGAGGAGCACGGGGCCTCAGCAAGCTTACAGGGTGATAGAGGGCAGAACCTACTGGTCACCAGAGAAGCCCGGAGACCCAGGACGCAGCACGCACCCCTGCTGAACCTGAGTGTGGAGAATACTCAGAAACAAGAGCACTGCACAGCAGCTGGATCCACCTAGGCTCAACCTTAACGATGCTTCCCCTCCTTGTGAATTTTACATGGAGGCTGCATTTAAGCCGGCAGAAAACTCATGTGTGCTGCCTAAAAGTTCTCAGCTATCGGTCACTCTGCATCCATCAGGCATCAGATTTTCACTCCAAAGAATATGGTGTTTAGTATCCACTTCCAGCAGGAGTCTGTATTCCCATGAAAATGGGTTTCAGAATGCTCAAGGCTGATGGGACCCGTACATAGGCACCGTTTATGTGATGCTGTTTGCTAAACCGACAATCACATGGTGGATGTCTCGAGCGAGAGGGTTTTGCAGCATGTGAGCCTCGTTACAAGGGTCCCTCACGTCTCACTGGCTCATCTTTCCTGTTTCCTTTCATGGATTGGCTTTGGAGGCACCCAGGCGGCTTCTGCAGTGTCCTTCCTCACAGTCTCCGTTACATTGTTCCCCAGGAATGCTGAGGTCCCTGTCTCTAGAGTTCATGGTCACAGGCACCAGCTGCAGCTGCCCAGGGCCTGGACATTGTCCACAGGGCAGGAAGAGGCTGGGAAGCAAACGTGGCTTGTGGGTAGGGTGACACCAGCCTCCCCCACTTGCTAGAGGCTGAGGGTCAGGCACAAGGTAAGGCTGAACTGCTGAATGGCACAGACAGCACCGCTCCGGTGTCCTGGCCAAAGGTCCTTGATGGTCCACTTCTTGATTGGATTTCTTTCTTATGCCATGCAACTTCCCCAAACCAGACAAAACTGAAAGGTCCCCTGAAGAAAGGCGCTGACACTTAGTATGTGCACGCATTTCTGCAAGCCAGGCATAGTCCTGGGAGCAGCCTGTGTCCTTCCGCACCTCTTGCCCTCCACCTCTGTGCAATCTGCTGTGGTGGCTGCTGCAGGCCAGTGCTCTTTTTAATCCAGGGCCTCCCAGTGCTGGGATTTCTGCCCTTGCACCCAAGACGCATCTCCAGCTTATCACTGAGGCTCTCCTGATCCCTTTGGCTCACTCCCTGGAGAAGACTGACAGCCATGGTGTGACCCTGCAAACAGTGGCAGCATGTGCAGGTGTTGGCAAGGAAGCAACTCTGTATGGCGTAAGCAGGCTGCAGCCAACACCTACCAGCTCATCTACTGTGGAATGTGAAAGCCTTCCATGCCTTCCCAAGTGTGGTAAGAGGTACCTGGAACTGTTGAAGAAATGACTGCCATGCCTGGCCTCGTGGCCTGGCCCTAAGGCCCCAGCCTCGCCCACCCTGCTGCAAAGCCCTGAATCCCCTTAGTTCCCAGGACTGGCAGACATGCTGTCACCTCTGCAGTGGCCACCTCAGCTCTGTGGCTGTGCATGGCGTGGAGCCACTAGCCTCTGTTCCTGCCCCCTTTCATGCTCATCCTGTCGTTTTTGCAGGTGTGTGGCCCACTTCGTCGAGGCACTCGTGCCCTGCACAGGTGCCTGCCTCTTCTACAATGCTTGTCTTGTCTTATCGTCAGTGCTCCTGAACACAAACAGAGTTCAGGGGTCAGGCCCTCGGGCCCCTCCTGTGGGCCAGAAGCCACCCAGGTGGAGCTTCCTTGGGGCCACAGTCTCCAGGTTGGGAGGATCCACAGGAGTCATCGCACTCCAAGTTTCCCATGATATAAGGAGGACGGAGCACCACATGGTCAGGGGGTGGATGGATGAGAGGGAGCAGTCATCAGAGGTCTTCACCTGGGGGCCACCTCTTAGGTGGCCCAGCCAGCACAGTGAGGTCACTCTGAGGTGGTGTCACACAGTAGCTCTGTGGCTTCTTGTCATTCTCTTTCCTGCCCAACCCCAAGTTGTCCCCTGACACACTGAGGGGACATACCTAGGAGAGGCCCATAGTGAGAGGAGCCACGATCTCAGCCACGCAGGCAGCCAGCACTGAAGCCCAGTGGAGCCTCGCGGGCTGCAGCCCTGGAACCCCCATGCGACTGCACCTCAAGAGAGACGGGCACGACCGCTGGGCTGAGGTGATCCTGAACCTCAGAAATGGGACATGATGGGTCCTTATTGCTTGCAATCTCTAAACTTAAGACAGAATTAGCTAATTATGAGGACACTAATAATCAGATAACTAATATAATGAATTAATGTCAGTTCCCTAGCGATTTATCGCTCTAGCATGCTATTCCCTAAAATTACGGTGAATAAAAGCTCTCCTTTGCTCATTATTCAGTATCTTGTCTGTCCAACCAGTTCTTTTGATCTTCCAGGCAGGCACAGTGGCTCTACCCACAACTAGAAGCCTGCACCACACCCGGAGTGCTGATATTATCCGCCCATTTGTAGCTTCACAAAACTGCATCTTGGAGTCTTGAGGCTGCCCCCATGTGACAAGGGACATCACCCCAGGTCATGCCCTAGTAACATCTTCTTCATCTTCCTCTCTTGACCAACAGCTGTTCTTGTCCAGCCAGCATCAGTTTTAAGCCACACCTGGCTACATGGCGCACACATTCAATTCACTTATTGAGGGTGGTTTAGGTCACGAGAGCATCTGTGAAGATCCCTGTGCTTCTGCCAGAGCCTTGGGGGAGGCTTTGAGGCTTATGGCTGCTGTCAGCCATACACATACCTGAGAAGGAGCTTACCTGTGGAAGGCCGCAGCCAAGCAGCCAGCTTGGAGATGCTCTGTAGCCTCTCAGTTAAAACTGGACCAGCTTCTGCTTGCCTAGACCAATTCTTTCTCTCTTGCTGTCCCTCTCTCTCCCTCTCCCTCCCTCTCTCCCTTCTTCTCTCCCTCTCCCTCCTTCTCTCCCTCTCTCTCCCTCTCCTTCCCTCTCACCTTCTCTCCATCTCTCTCCCTCTCTCCCTCTCTCTTTCTGTCCCTCTCTCTCTCCTTCTCCCTCTCTCCCTCCCTCTCCCTCCCTCTCTCCCTCTCTCTCACTCCCTCCCTCCCTCTCACTCTCACTCATTCTCCATCTCCTGCTCACTCTCTCTCTCTTTCCCCTAAATCTGTTGTAGGCCATCTTTTTCTATATTTTGTTATTGAAATAAATCTAATTATTATACCACCTAAAATATTAATCTTATATATAATGTTGGATAGGCAATGCTGTATATACTGAGTGAAATACACCATTCTAGAACTTTCTAAGCTGTTTACTCCAAGGAATTTCATGAACTCATTATTGTTCTTGGTGATGATTTTTTTTTTGTTTGTTTGTTTGTTTGTTTTTCTTTTTTTTTTTTTTTTTTTACCCCCGGAACCGGGGATTGAACTCAGGCCCTTGCACTTGCCAGAGAAGTACTTATTCCACTGAGCCATCTCCCAGGCCTTGGTGATGATTAAAACAATGACAGCACTATTAAAGCTGGTTCTCCTTTACTCATCACTCCAGGGTCAGTACCCAACAAGAAATATGGATGCATGAGAGTGCAGGATGACGGTTATTCAAATTGGGGGATATTTTCAGATCCCGTGAGGCTTCTAGCACAGTGGAGCCATGATTTCCTGCAGATACCAAAATCCAGGGATGCTGAAGCCCCTTCTCCTTGAACAGACTCAGGGACATCCCCCTGTATATCTTAAGTCATCTCTAGATGGCCCATAGTACCCTGGGGAGATGCTTCACAAACACGTGTCTTCATGTATCATGTAGGCAGTCATCACAGGAAAAGTGGTCTGGACCTGTCCACTCCAGAGGAGACCATCGGAGACGGACTATAGGGCCCAGCGGAGCAGCCTGTGGCTGGCTGGTGTGGACACTGCGCTGTGGATGTGCAAAGCCAGCTCCAGCTCTGCGAATACACAGTGTGTGCTTCGGACACTGCAGCTGCGCAGGACAGAGGAGCCAGTGGCCAGGCTGAACAAGAGGCACAGAGCAGGGATGGCCTAGGAGGAAGGCCCCCATGCTGCATGGGCACAGATGCTTGCTCCAGGAGCCCCAGGCCTGCGCCATGAGGGGAGGCTCACAGTTCTCAGAAAACCTCTCCATGGACAGAGGTGCCCACTAGAGTTCTGAAGGAATAGAGGCTAAGAAACAGGGGCTTAACCTTTAAAAAAAAAAAAAAAACAAAACTCATGTGTGTTTTGCTTTCTAGCCCACATTACTTTTATACGTGTATGCCCTTGGCCCCCGGAGTCCAAATTATGTCTTTTTGTGTGTATATCACGAATTGAACTGAGGACCTTGTGCTTGCCAGGCAGGAGCTATATCCCTGGCTCTCAAATTATGTCTTGTTTCTTAATCAAAAATACAAGGGAGGAGAGCTATTGTCACATATTGGCAATAGCTTTAATCAGATATTTCTCTAATAACAGAAATATTCAAGCCACTGTGTTCCTCAGAATGTACCATCTTTAACCACATCTTGCACCTGCTAAAGGATGTCTCTGTTGCTTCTAAGGACGGGCCACTGTGAGCAAGTCTGTTGTCAACATCTGTGTGCAGGATTTTGTGCAGACATAAGTATTCAGCTCACTCTAGCCCCAGCAGGACCAGAACTGCTTCATCGGGCGCTATAATGGGGTAAATCCCCCATCGCGCGCACTGAAGCTCTGCTCACTGATGTGACCGCCTTTGCAGAGAGCCTTTAAAGCAGTAATGGTGCCAACAGGGTGGTGGGAAGGACAAGGGCAGGGCTAGGTCTCCGTAACAAGAGGAAGAGACAACGGAGACTCCCCAGGCCACCAGAGCCAGCACAGAGGCTGAGTGCAGCCCGGCGGGGAGGAGGAGCCTGGGCATCCCAAGGACCCACGTGCGCTTGGAGCTTGGGCCTTAAGCCCCTGGCTCTGCCTGTGCAAGCTGCCCTGCTGTGGCACTTCGCTGTGACACCGCAACAGGCTCTGCCACATGGAAAGGGCCTTTATTCGCTGTTATTCTCGCCAGCAGTGAATGGAGCTCGTACCATCTTATTCTGGTGACAGGGGAAGGTGAACCTTTTTCATCTGTTCATTGGCCATCTGTATATCTGCCTGGTGATATAGCTGTTCAGAGCTCTTGCTCTTCTTTAGTGGAATTGTTTGTTTTCTTCTTGTTAAATTTCAAGAGCACTTTGTTTACTTTGGATAACCGCCCACAATCAGATATGTTTGTGCAGATGTGAGTCTTCTAGTCTGTGGACTGAGACTGTACTTTAAAATCATTTTTGCACTCCCTCCTTTTTTAAAATTATGACACAACCTGCATATCACAAAGTTCACCCTTATAGAGTGTGCTATATCGAAAATTTTTAGGACACCCACAGGGGTTACAGCCTCACCACTATCTACCTCCACGGCACTTTCCCCTCACAGTGACCCCACTTACCCCTCTCCTGGACATTTAGCAGCCCCTCCTCTGCTGTCTAGCTTGGAGGATTTGCCTATTGTGGGAAATTTGTACACCTGAAGTCACACAGCCTGCAGCCTTTAGTGACCAGCTTCTTTCATTTGGCATAAATCTCCCAGTCTCTTTCCTGTGCTAGCCTGAGTTAATACTTCACTCTGCTTTCTGGGTGGACAATATCCCACCCTATGCACGATACACACTTATTATTCATTCATTGTTTGGAGGACATTCAGGTTGTCTCTCTTATTTGGCAATTATCAATAATACTGCCAAGAACATTCTGGTGCAAATGCTTATGTACACATGTGTTTTCAAATCTTGGGGCAGTTGGCTGAATTGCTGAGGTGTAGATGGCGACTTCGTGTGGAATTGTTTTCTGAGATGCACAGTTTGCCGATCCCATGGGCAGCACTCCAAGGCTCCCATTCCCCGTGTCTTCCACACTGGTGGCCGCTGGCTGACTTTCTGAGCGTACGTGCCACCGTGTGCCATTTTTGAAGTATCATTTGGATCCTTCGCACCCTTTCAGTTGAGTCATTTGTCATCTCTTGGAGCTGAGCTGCAGGACCTCTTTGTGTATCTCTGCCTGTACCCCTCCTGGGGGTGTGGCCCACGCTGCGGGGTTCTGTGGCCTGCGCATTTCCCGGCGCTGTTTGCAAGCAAGCACAGCTTAGGCTGTGATTTGATGGAGGCCAGGACATCTAATTTATCTACTTTTTTGCTTACTCTTATTTTTTAAAGAATGGTGTTAGAGATTGAACCCTGGGACCGTGCACACACTAGACTGGCAATCAACCACTAAGCTATACCTGAAGCTTCTCTTACTTTTATTAAGGTGAAACTTACAGTTTTTCCTTAATTTTTCTCCTCCTCCACTCTTCTTTTAGTTGTTTATTTCTTATACATCAGAATAATGGGTTACTTAATGTTTCTGCCATCTTACCCATTTCATGGGCCATTTGAACTATAGTTTTTAATCAAACAATTAGCTCCACCTTCTGTGAAAATAAACAGCCTCAGGCCATTTCCTTCTTCCACAAAAGCCAAAATTCCCAAGCCGAAGAGTAGCTCAGATCCCCAAAGCTGTCTGTGAGAAACTGTGTCCTCCTGTTGGTGGCATTTTGGGGAGGAGGGGTACATTTCCTGTCTAGTGAAGCTCTCATCAAGTTTCAGTCCAAATAAAGCTGCACAAGTTTTCAGCTTGGGAGGATGCGAGGCGGGGACCTGCAGGGAGAGTTGCTATGTGCATGTGTTGTTTCTATGCTGGGCTTGCCAATCAAAGGCGTAAGTGAGCCCAAGCCTCGCCTGGTATAGACTAAACAGCAAGGGACTGGGGGTGGGAATTTGCTTACAGAGAGATTTCCTGCCTGGTTTAGAGGTCAGTGGCTGTAGAAATACATGAGTTAAGGGGCTTGCTCTGTGACTCACGGCCTGTTGGTGAATGGGAACCCATGCCCTTTGCATGTGCACGTGAAGTCTTGGGCAGGACACACAGGGGATTTTTGCCTAACACCACTCATACAAGCTTTGTCCCCAGAAAGAAGCAGTGCAGCCAATCCCATCCCAGCTATCTGAAGATCTGTCTTGTCAGGTAAAGAGCAGAGCCATGTGCCACTTGGCATGGTGCTCAGAGAACGTGCAAGAATTGGTCTGTTCTATTTGCAGGGCTTCAGTGAGCTCTTCAGTAGTGAGCTGAGTACTGGAAGAATGCTTGGACAGAAATTCCATCCTTCTGAACACTCTGCTGGTGAGTATTAGCAGTGATCCAAGTTTCACCTCTGACAAGACTGAAATAAACCTATAGGAAAGGGTACAAAAGCACCACTTAGGGCCGGTCAGATAGCTCTGCTTGGGCAGTGCGTAGCAGCCAGGGTTCCATCCCCAGGACATGCTGAGGGGGCGATTGAGATTGGGCGTGGTGGTGCACGTCTGTAATCCCAGTGCTTGGGAGTCTGAAAACAGGAGGATAACTACCAGTCTGATCTGTGTAGTGAGACCCTGTAGACCCTATACTAAATACACTGAAAGAAGGAAGGAAGGAAGGAAGGAAGGAAGGAAGGAAGGAAGGAAGGAAGGAAGGAAAGAAAGAAAGAAAGAAAGAAAGAAAGAAAGAAAGAAAGAAAGAAAGAAAGAAAGAAAGAAAGAAAGAAAGAGAAATTAGAGGTCTGGCTCTGGAAGTGTAAGGGCAGGCTAGAATCTCCAGTTGTCAAAACTGACTCCCAAGGGTAATTAATTAAGATATGTAATTACAGTTTTGCTAATACCTAGAATCAGACAACAGTGTCAGAATAACCCAGGGACAAATTAATATCATAAAGCCAGCATGCCACAACACAAACTTGAGCTTCTGCGAGGGAAAACAAAGATGGGGACCATGCAGCAAAAATAATGATGACGATAAGAAATCTCGTAAACTGTGCCACGTGAGCAGGGGGGCAGGCCTAGCGCCTGTGCCCGGCCTCTCCTCTCAGCCCAGCCTGCAGGCCTGCCTCTGTGGGAGCCTTCCCACCCTACCACCTTCCACCCCGAGCCCGCCGACTTCCTCTGATCTGAGCACGTCCTGAACATATTCACTGCAGCAGTTTCCCACAGGGCAGTGCTAGTTGGATGTCTTGTGTACCTCCCTCATAGGACTTAGGAAGCGAGGTTAGTGACTTGTTACAATGAGCTGGCATGAGACCCAGCAAATAACTGCTTACGGAATGAATAAACAAATTGATGCATTCCATTTTGTACATCATATACCCATATCTTACCTAGTTAATCTGGAAAAGCCACAGCTGCTTTACATGTAACAGAACTAGCTGCACCCACGGAAGTGCACTGCACTATGGAAGTTTACTTTATTATACAGAAAATCTGCTCTATGGAGAACTAATTAGAGAGAAACAAATCCATGACTCTTGGTGGCTGTGGAGATAGAGGACCCAGAACTCCTCCAGCTGGCAGGATCCATGACACTCATCTTTACACAATGGCGCAGGGTGTGCACACAATCCACCCGCACCTCCTGTGTGCTTGACGCCGTCTCTGGGCCCCTGTGACACCTACCCGGTGCCTGCCGGGTCTCAGCCGTGCAGCATCGTAGCAGCCAGCACGCAGTGCCCTCCAGTTTGATTTTTGGAATGCCTGGATTTTTTTTTCAAATAATTTTTACCTACAGTTAGAAACTGTGGAGAGCTGCGCACAGCCGCACCTTAAAGATCGCGCTGGCTTCCGCCTTCCACACCCCCCCCCCCGGGGGTGAGTGCTCTCCGTAGCAAACAGCCTCTTATTTGGCTAAGGCTAAGACTATGGCATTGCTTCCGCGTACCTGGACCTATCGGTAGTGCACACGTGGCTCCCCGAGACTGGAGGCCCACAGGTATTTAGCTATGAGCGGGCTTCAGAACAAAGGGTAGAAAAGAACAAAGGGGAGAAAGAATGGGGGGAAGAAAGAAAGAAAGAAAAAGGAAAAGAAAAAGAAAAATCCAGTTTTTTAAGGGGCTGAATAAACTGCAGAGAGAAGAACTGGTTGTTGCATCTTCCTTGCTGGCGAGGCTGTGCGTGACAAGAAACTATAGACATATAGACAGACACAGGGTGCCAGCGGTATGTGCAAGAGGATAAATGACAGCAGATCACAGAATGAAACGTGGCACAAATCAAAGATCAACTTTGTTATCCCAAAAGCAGTTTTCGTGTGTCTGGCTGCATGGAGCCCGCTGCCAGGTAGGAGCTCTGCAGTTTCCGCGCTGAGTGATCCGCAACAACTCACACAGAGAATCACAACAACAGTGCGTCCATTCCAAATCTGTCTCCAGCACGACAAGCAGACTGTTTCTGTAGGTAATTCAAAGGCAGTTTTCAATGTAATTTTGATAAAGTCAACACAAATTAAGATGAAGTGAATTAATTATTTAATACATCTTAGTAAAGATCAGAAAGCTGGATTTTAGGCAATAGGGATAGGAGTTAATCAGCGTGACAGAAAGAATTTTCTGTTATAAGTTTGGTGCTTTGTTTGCATATTAATTTTTTCTGTGCTTTATTTTGAAAGAGGTAAATACCTTTACACAGCTTAGGTCTTTTTATGTTTTAATAAATAGAGAGCCCTTTTTGAAAAGAGAACTATTTTTAAGAGTATCAGCTATCTCAAGATTCATAAATTCAAATTCCAATTGGTTCAATTTGGTTCCTGTTTGATTTGCTGTAAATATCTTTATATAATCCTACTTTTAAAGCTATGGCTATGTAATGCCAGGCAATCTAAAAGAAGGAAAAGAACATTGAAATTCAATAAAAAGCATTAGCCTTCCAAACCCTGACGTAAGCCGCAGTCAGAACGTCCGACAGTTGGTGCGCCCCGAGGGCGTGCCCAGGAGCCTGACCCTGGCCCTGGCCGGGTTATGTCATTGCTTGGTGTGTGCTCTCACACAGTTAATTCCTTCAGAATTTAGTTCCCTCATCTGTCAGCCCAGCCTTATCACCATCCTCGTCACAGGTCCCTGTGTGGCAATCTGGAGGGACGCCTGTAATGCCCAAGTCCTAGTAAGGGCCACCTGCGCTGCCAGCCTCTATCAGGCAGTCAGAATTGAGGAGCTGCTGGCTCATGAGACCCTGCGCCTGGCCTCACTCGCCAGACCTGCGGAAGGAAGCAGCTTCCCTGGATGGGATCCAAAGGAAGCTTCTTTTCATTATTATTCTCATGAGCCCACCAAGGTGTGAATATTGAGCCCAACAAAGGGGCATGAAAGCGTCATTGTCATTCAGGCTTACTGATGCCAGCCCTGCCGCGCAGCAGTGGTTTCCTTAATTACTCCAGCCCTTCTAGTTCCCGCTGGAGCTGAAGGTGTGTGGGGAGGCCACCACTGGAAGCTGGAGCTGTTCTGACCCATGGAGGCCAGCAGGGAGCAAGGCCCTGTGCAGAGGCCCTGGAAAGCTCCTGTGTCTGAGAGACAGTGGTGTGAAATGCCACCCAGCTTACCCTGAGAAGCTGTAGCCCAGGCAGCCTTGCAGACTTGCCACTCCTCTTCTTTCCTGCTCGTGGTAGCCGTGTCCACGCTGTCCTTGGGGCCAGAGATGCCCTTTTTCCTCTTATTGTAGAATGAAGTGACCTTCCAGGTGCAGCTCCGGTGTCCTCTCCTGGTCCTGTCCCCACAGCTGTTTTGTCCTGGCTGGGCCACCTACCTCCATATTTCTGCCATTCTTTAAAGACAAGGACTTAAGGGCCAAGGAGTTGGCTCAGTGGAATAAGCACTTCCCTGGCAAGCTCAAGGGCCTGAGTTCAATCTCTGGTTCTGCAAAAAAAAAAAAAAGAAAAAAAGACAAGGACTTAGCTGCCTGCTCTGCCTGTGCCTCCAGGGCCTGTCAGAGTGAGGCATAAACCAGCAGCTGCAGCGCAGGTCTGGAGGAGGATTGAAGAGGCCACAGAGGGCAGAGACCAAGGGGTGGAGAAGGCGACAGGAATTAACAGCTTGTGAGTGGTCTGGCAGTCCGTGGGAAGCGCAGCAGAATTCCCTACTGCCCTGATGTGCACTGGGCCTCCGGGGGCTAACCAGGCGACAGTCAGCCCATTTCACCAACACATATTGAAATAAGGCCGCTTCTTCCGATAATTACTGTCCACCTCCTCGCCAGTCTGTAGAGCCAGAGCCAGAAACATCTCAGTCATAAGACTCTTGTCTCACAGAACACATCTACGAAAGAAGGTGTCTTTAACAACGGAGCCCTGCAGGTGCACGCCAGGAGCTGGTGGAGCTGTTGGGTACACATCGGATGCCTAGGCAGTTTCATACTTGCAGAGCAAGCCAAAGGAGTCAGGCTGAGGGTGGCCCAGGTCAGCTGGGTCTGTCATTCCCTCCTGGGAAAACTGGGGCAAGACTGAAAGCCAGGAATGATCCAGAACATTCATGAAATCAGTTCACAAGTGTTATGGTTTGTGTCTAGTTGTCCCCCAAAAGCCTCATGCACTCATGGGGTGGGGACTTCTGGTTTGTGATTAACTCATGATCCACTGGGATTATGTGTGATTCAAGGCTGGGATTATGGGTCTTAGTACTGCTGGGATTATGGGTGTGAGTACTTCCCCCAGCCTGGAGCAGAGAGCCTGAATGTAATATAAGAGACAGAGAGACAGACTTTTTTTAGACATTGCTCTTTGTGGCACTGTTGTTGTTCCGCTGCCATGAACTGCTGTCCTCTGCCATGTGCCCCTCTGCCTTGGAGCCAGCTGAATATGGACTGAAACCTCCAGTAACTGTGAGCCTAAGAAACCTTTCCTTCCTTCATTTTGGGTGTTGGGTATTTGTCCTAGCAATGAGAGAAGAGTAATGTCTTCTCTTTTCTGACCCATCTAACTACAAGGATCCTTTGAAGGAAGGCACAGTGGGTCAAGCTTGACTCACAGAGAAAAGTAGGAAAGCCAACATCACTCACCACTCCTCACATGCAGGATCTCAGAGAAGAGTATTCTGGGATGTCCACACCCGCCCAGCAGCCCTGCGGGCCGCAGTGGGCTCTGTGCTCCTGCGATCACCTTCCCAGGTCTCCCTCACTCTTCCACCCACAAGGCTTGTTTTCCTTCTCTCTACTCCTTGGGAATATTCCTGTGGACTCTGGAATTACTTTTACTGTCTAGTAAATTTTCTATACACTCTTGCTCCCTACCTTGTTTCACTTTTTATCTGTACTGCCCATATCTTTTGATAGATTTTATTTGTAGGTGCCATGTTATTTAAAGTGTATTTGATATGTCTTGGCAATTTTACTTAGTGATGGTTAAATTAGAGAAAAATACAGCTATCTTTCTATGGCCAAAGAATACATTCCCAGGATTATCTCTGACTAATCCCAAATCAAACCAAATAAATGCAATGCATTTTCCTATGCATGTATACCTATGATAAAGTTTAATTTGTAAAGTAGGCTCAGCAAGAGATTAGCAGTACTCAGTAATTAAGTTGAACTATCGAGAAGTAAACCAAAATAAAAGCCATACACGTGTGGCCGTCAGAACTCTCTTACTCTCACTGTCTCATTTCAGACAGGGTATTCTCCTGTCAGAACTGACCACAGTAGTTGAAGCCACACAAAGCAAGGCTGTAGGTGGGGAGCGGGTGCCGGTAGAGCCTGGGTGAATGGCAGCCCCAAAACCTAGGCTGTGAACGCAGGGATCAAGCCAGAAATGCGTAGCGAGGGCGGGCCCAGGGGCACAGCTTTGGCCTAGTACCACCAGGCTGGGCTCCATCCCAGCCTGGGGTGGGGCCAACTACAGGACAGTACTTTATTTTGAAGCTTCCTTAGCAGCGAAGCTCACACTCAAGTGTCTACCATCAGAAGTTTTTCTCTGTGTGACTGTCGTCCTGGAATTTTGTCCTGGATGAAAGATTCTGTGAACGTAGTGATGTGCATGGCCAGCGGCAACCACCCACTAGCAGGAACAATGACCTCCTGCGGGGCTTGCGCCCATGCAACATCCCCGCAGAGCCCTTCAATCGAAGCCTCCTCCCCGGAGCTCTCCAGGCGATCACTAAATGGGGATCACCCGGCTTGCGGGCGGCGAGGACAGAGCTCGCCCCTTCGATGAGGCCTCCCTCCCTCACCCAGAGCACACGTGTCTTTCAGCGAGGAAGCCTCGGAAGGCACAGAGGAGGTGGGAATCGGAGAAAGAAGCCCATGTAAATCCCAGTTAAAACATGGCCTTGAAGAGAGAGAACAAAGGGCTCTGAAGTCTGGCTCGAGTCAGCTTCTATGTGCTGACAACCGTTGGAAACAGGTGGGACCTGGCAGTGCCACCGCTTAGGGCTTCTTTGTAGCCTTCCCTGTGGGGTAAGGAGAGGAGAGGAGGGGAGGGGAGAGAAGAACAGGGAGGGGAAGATGGGGGAGGGAGGAGAGGAGGGGGAGGGGAGAGAAAGGCAAGGGGAAAGAAAAGGATACTTTATGTTTTATTTGAGATCTAATATACGATCAAAATTTTGGGGGAAAAGTTCATAATACAGTAACAATATTTTTTTAAATTATTGATTGATTGATCCGGGTTCTTGCTACACAGTTCAGACTCGTAGTGATCCTCCTGTCCCAGCCTCCCCAGAGCTGGGGCAGTGTGCACCGCCTCACCCAGCTGTAGCGGCCAGCTTGCGGACTGGCACAGCATGCAGTAAGTACTAAGGATCGAACCCAGTGCCTTGCTTTTGCCAGGCATGCACTTGGACTGCCTCGTTATCTCCCCAGCCCCATAATAATAGTAAATACACTGTGCATTGTTATCTTCAAAATAGTGACTCAGAATACAGAAGGTCCACAGAAAAAGATTCTTTTCAAAAAAGAAACAAACTGATATTAGCACAAGACTTCTTTTCAATGAATGAAAAGAAACTAGTAGTATAATTGAAGCAATTAGCACATTATTAAGACGATTTGAAACAATGAAACAGATACTCTGGGGGAGCATGGGGGCCTCCTCCACGCGCTCTTCGTCTGCTCCTTATTTGTGTATACACGCCAGGGTTTCCTCATCATAGGACGTGAGAGGCTTCCGTGTGTGCGCCTGCTCGTGTCCCGCACGCCGCCGTGCCTCGGGCCCCCCCACTTGCCCGCTCCGGCCTGCAGTCGCCCCTGCGCTGCGGTGCTGCCATGCTCCCTCGTGCACAGTAACTCCGTGCTTTCCTCAGCCATCCATCGGGAGCTGGACAAGCAGGCGGTTTTGATGCAGCTGTCACAAACTGTGCTGCTTCAGACCTCAAAATGAATAGACGCTTCTCAGAAAGAGCATGAGTGACCAACAAAAGCTTGAAAAAGTGTTCCCTATTCCTGGCCATTGGAGAAATGAAAATTAAAACTAAGCCACAATGAAATACCATTTTATACACCCCCTAAAGAAGGGCTACCAGCCAAAAATCAAGCAATAGCACCTGCTGGCAAGGAGGCAGGGAAACGAACTTTCTGCATTGCTGCCTGAGATGTAAACTAGTGCAACCACGATGGAAATTTGTGTGGACATCGCTCAAAAAACTGAAACAGAAATTCCTTGTGAACCAGCCAGTCCCCTTCTGGGTACCTTCCCCAAAGAGTTAAAATTACCTACTACCTGGTCCCTACTTCACCCGCCCACAATCAACTGTGGGCCATACCGAGCCACCCCCTCTGCCCCGTGCCAGTCCACTTGCTGCTGGCTCCCTCGCCCCTCCGGGAGCACGGCCGCCGAGAGTCCCCGCTGTGGCCCCCGCAGGGCCTCCTTCCCTCACTGTGCCCCACTGAGGCTTGCGTGCCCCACTTTGAGTCTACTTTCTCCTGCTTATTCTTTGTTTAATCTCAGTATTATTCTCTTGGTTGCTTTTCTGCCTCTCTTCAGTGTTCCCTATTCAATTTTCACTTAAGTTTCTACCCTTTGTACCCATTATAATTTATTATTTGTGTATGAGATAATCTTACTTTTCTCTCACTTGTTTCCTGGGTTTAGTAGACTCTTTTTATATCTTCCTGCTCTTTTGTCCATTTCTATTCATATATTCTTTTCATTTCTGTCTCAGGGCAACTTTCTAATGTTTTTGAATATATTTAGTTCAGAGAGGGTGTTGTCTTACAGTGTTCTTTTATCATTCAGTTTTTTTTTTTTTTTTTTTTTTTTTTTTTTTTTTTTTTTTTTTTTTTTTTTTTTTTTTTTTTTTTTTTTTTTTTTTTTTTTTTTTTTTTTTTTTTTTTTTTTTTTTTTTTTTTTTTTTTTTTTTTTTTTTTTTTTTTTTTTTTTTTTTTTTTTTTTTTTTTTTTTTTTTT
>PVKA01018128.1:0-44437 GCA_004027165.1 Ctenomys sociabilis | reverse complement strand
AAAAACCTGTAAATATATTATCATGTATGCACCTTGTACAATACCAAAACGTTATGAAAACAGTTTGCAATGTATTATTTCATCGACTCTGTATGGTTATGGTGTTTTGAAACTGTCTGATTGACATTTGTATTTCAATAAAATAAAAATAAATGGAAAAAAAAAAAAAAAAAAAAAAGAAGGACTGCAAACAAGATAGGGGAAGGGTTTAAGAATATCGGCTCTGTTGAAACCCTTAGCTTGGGAAAGAGTCTGCTTCCCCAACCTGACATGTGACATGTAGCAGACATATTGGGTTTTAAGGCATGAAGATCAAACTATTTAACCACATTATGTTTTCTAAACTATGATGAATAAGGAACTAAAACCCTCTCTGAACTTCATTTTTGCAGACATGTTTCAGGGTCTGATCTGGGCATCCTATGAAACTCTCACGTGCTCGCTTTAGAAGGGTGGTTGGATCATGGGGGCCTCGTGTTCATGGGTGGGCTCGTCCACCCGTGAATTTCAGCAGCTGGATGTGCTCTTAGGAATGGCCCTGGACAGGAGAGGCAGGCAGTGGAGTGTGACCTGGATGATGTGATGGATTAAGTAACAGTCAACTTGGAACACCTGGCTGAATGGAGTCAGCGTGGTGCTGGTGTGGAAGGCCTGTCTCAGGGTTGTTGCCAACAGCGTAGGAGGACTGGAGGGGAAGATGGCGCACTGCTGCTTCTCCCGGAGAAGCTTGTCATGCTGGCTTTCATGATATGGACGTGGTTGCTCTCACTGGAGGAGCGCGGGTCCTTGCTGTCGCTGACAACGGTAGTGGTTCTTCTAGGGGGAGCTCTGGTCCCTACCTTGGGCATTGCTTCCTGGTTCCAGTGAAGATCCCTCAGCCTGCTGACACAGATCCTGCACCCTGTCAGTACAGGCCTTCTGGCTGCCACCACTGACATTTGGGCCTTCCCAGTGCAGATCCTTCTACAATTTGCATGAGACATGGTGGTGAGCTCTAGTCCAGCTCTGTAGCTGGACTCGTGGAGGACATTGCTGTGGACCCTAGGTCAAGGCCTTAGGTCTTCAGCTTGCCGTGTGCCAGACATTACCCAGGGAACCAGGCCTTCAGCCAAAATCTTTGTCTCTAGTGCACAGACAGATCTCTTACACTTTTTTGCATTTGGCTTTTTGGTTAAATATCATACAATATACCTATAAATCATGTGCCTTGTACAGAATCTGTTTCCTTGCAAACCCTGAGTACCATGAAGGGCTGATCTCCCTGTCACCCCCCTCTGCTGTCTGCCTCCTGCCTTGATGTGGGCATCCTTGTCTCTGCTACACCCTTCCACCATTCTGCTTCTGCTTTAGATCCTGACAACCAGGGCCTGAAATTTATGAAACTTTGAGCCAAAATAAACCCCTCTTCCTTTGAATTGTAAGTGGTAGATACCTTTGTCCAGCAATAAAAAAGTGACTAAGACACTGTACACACAGGACCAAGTAGAATAAAAGCTGACTACCAGAACAGTAGTCAGAGGATGGCCAAATCAGATTACTTTCAAAGAACATTTGCAGGGATTTTCATTTGGTTTTTACCAGCTAGCTGGCTGTCCTGTTTGGGAAGCTATCACTGGAAGTCAAGCTGCACAAAAATGTGGCCAGAGCTGCGCCAGCGAGGGGGACTATTTGTATGTCTAGTTTGGCTGCTGAAGAAGCGTTCATCAACTATTGTATTTGTTAATCACTATCTCTGCTACTTTTCTTTGGTTACAGCTAAATCAACTTAGGAAGAAAGGGACTTATAATGAAATTTAAATTTCAGGCATATAGGGTTAAATAACTTAAATTATAGGCATATAGAATTAAAGGGGGCTTTGGAAGAAAGAAACCAGGAAAGCTCTGGAAGCTCCTTGAACAAGTTCTCTTTGAGCACTGCCATAGGATGATATTGCTTCAACTATATCCATCTTAGTGTCACTGCTCATCACCCAGACCCAAGGATCCAGCTTGGACCAGAGCATGCCTCTCCCTCTGTATGGTGAGCTAGCACGGCTCAAAATGCCACTGAAACCATGTTGAATGGGAGATGGACATTTACCCAAAGGCAAGCTGGGCTCTTGTTCCAAGAAATGCGAGGCTGGGGAGCAACAGAGTCGTCCACTACCATTACCAAGAGGTCACTGGGGTGACTGCAGAGGCAAGTAGCCATCCCTAGCAGTACTGTGATGGTAGGGATTTTACTTGCCTTACTGTATAAGGAGAAATCCAGAGGCTGGTGCCTCAGAAGATGCCCCGGACACTCTCCTGAGAAGTACACAGGGGCAGAGGGGGGCAGCAGGTGGTCCCTAGGCTGAGGAGCTGAGAAGGGCAGGCAGAGCAGTAAGAATGGGAATGGAGTAGTGTCTGTATTGGGTGGAGATGTGGAACATGAGCACAGCAAGAGCCCAGGGCCTTGCCTGCACCAGTAGGCTGAGTGTAAACAGTGGGAGAAGCCATGGGTTGGAGGTACAGTCTCAATTGTTTATTTGTGGGCATAGAGGAGCACCCAGGAGTGCACTCCTAGAAGCACAGAAAATCAGGAAGGAAAGGTTTGGCTAATTTTAAATGTATAACAACATAAAGTTAAACTGGGGAGGGATGAGGAACACACACTAGGAATGGTCTTCTGGTTTCCAGAAAGACGGCCTTACCATGGGAAGGCCCGCCAGCATCGCATCACCTGTGAGGGGCGGTGCCCTGTGCTAATTCAGGCTGCAGATTTCTAGGCTCAGGTCAGACTGAGTCCCTGACGCTGAACTCCAGAAGCTTGTGTTGTAACAACAAGCCCGTTTAATGCTGCTGCTCACTGAGAGCTAAGAACCACTAGTCTGGCCACCAGCTCTCGTTGCTATGTTGTACAGCTCCAAAGGGGACAAATGGTCTCATCATACTCCTGATGCCCCAGAGGTGCCACATATAGAGGACATAACATGGATGGCATCCCCTGGAGCGGTGTAATGTGGAGCTACTGCCCGAATGCTTTCTAACTGCTGCTGCCCTGGGCTGTCCCTGAGATGTTCATTCCCGGCGATGGCCCAACAAAATGCTCAGCACAACTCTGCATCAGCAGCCGAGGCCTAGGTCACTTCCGACCCCTAATGGCGAGCTTGAATTCATCTCCTGTACTTGTAAAAGATGTCCTCCATAGCTTCCCCGGCAAGCTATGGGAGATAAGACTTTCATTCAGGGCCAATAGGTAGGAATTAATTCCAATTCATTGTGCAGAGAAATCTAGGTCATAGTCTCAAATTGGATGGCAAGAGATGCCTAAATACCAGGCTTGTGCATCGCACAGGGACGTGAGGTCCTGGGGGGTACTGTGCTGTGGCTACTTTTTCTTATTGGCTGTATGTATCAAAAGCAAAGGCTTGGGAGACTAAGGAGAGAGGACGTCAGGAAAAGAGGAACAAAACTGCTCCCCCCCTCCCGGAAAAAATTGCTTGGAACAATCTCTGATCTAGTTATTGGCTCTTTCTTCAGACAAGTTCTACCTGTACCGACTCCAGGATGCAGTGAACATCCTCTCAGCACCCATTAGAGACAAAAGAGCTTAGACTGACTAAAAGTAGCTGAGTGTGTGTTTGGGGCTCTGGATAAATAGCAAAACAGTATGTAAGGTGATAAGGGATGAGCCCCAGGCACGCCAGAACAGGAAGTTATTCTTCTCCAGTACAAGGAAGAACACTTGTCAGCAGGGACATCTGACAGCCCTGATGGCTGTGTTCCAAGGGGCCAGGAGGGAGGAAGGCGTGGCTGTGGGAGGACTTCTGCCTGCTCTGTAGAGTGGCTGGAGCCCTGGGGCTGCAAGGCAATGTTCGCTCAGATCCTGCAGACCTGGGCCTTGCCATGGGGTCCAAGGTCTGGGTTGTTATGTTGTGGTTGTTATGTTCCAGAGCAGGAGAGCTTGGCCCTAGCAGGGCCTGGGCTGTTTCCTCCATGAGGGTGTTTCCTTCTTTTCTCCCTCTGGTCAGGGCTGTTAAGGATTCAGCTCCTGTCTCCTCCTTCAGGAAATCTTCCCTAAACTTCTTCCTGTCCCTGTCACAACTTCTCTGGGTCCCAGCTGTTTTTTTGCAAGTGTATGTCCTAGACCTGAAATGCTTGCAGCAAGTGGACTTCGCTGTGAGGCAGGGTGCACCCAGGAGGGGCTTCCTGTCTGCACTGCCATCACCATGCCTGCCGTGGAGCCCAGCATCCCGTGTTAGCTGATGACAGACAGCTCTGTCTATGGATGTGGACACCTGCCTTCCACCTTCACAGTTGCTTAAGTCATGTGTTATAAAGCTACCAATGTCTGGATGCTGCTTGTGAAGCACTTATGGTTTTATTTAATTCCTGTACAAAACTCTTAGGTAATAATGCCAGTAATGTCATTGTCCTGTTTCTACCACTCAAATTAGACTCATGTGGCTCTTCCCATATGACAGACACAAAACGATCTGCATTCTCTAACCCAGGTAAATCTCATCACAGTCTTAGGATGTGGGTTACCATTATTTTTCCTTTTGTTTTACGAAGAAACTCAGACATCACACAATGATGAGGTAGCTCGCCCAGGAGTGGGGAGGTTAGAGTCTGGACCGCAGGAGTCGGACTCTCGAGACTGGGTTCTGTCTGTGGTATAGAATAGGCTCACACGTGGGCTTGAGTTCCTCCTGCTGTACCCCGCAGGGCAGGGGCTGGCCCCATGGCTGTCTGGCTCCAAAGTCTGAAATCTTCCATTCCTGCTCTGTGGTGTCTTCAGGAGGCGGTGCGTGCTCACCAGGGTGAGCAGGGAGGCATCAGAACGCGGATATCTTCTGAATGAAGTGAAGCTCTTCAGGGAACAGTTTGATCCTTACTAGGGCAGGGTGCCAGTGCTGACTGCTGCGGGGAAGCGAGAGACCTCGGAAGGGTCCTGGGTCTGGAAGGGCTAAAGATTGTGTGTACAGGCAGCGTTCATGGAGGGAGTCCATGGGCTCAGGCATCACATTGGATGCTGAAGTCTTCCAGGTGGGAAGCACTGTAAGCAGAGTAATCTGTCTTTTTAAAACATACAGCTGCCATGTATTTATTTTTATTAGTTCATGATGTTTGTATTCACCTTGAGGAGTGGTCACGTGTACTGAACATGTCTCAGGTCTTTGTATTCCTCTTCTTCTCCCTATTCTCCTCCCCCTCAAACTCTAGATCCCTTCTCTCCACTTTCATTATTATAATTATACTTTAATTTGCTTTTTATTAGTTCATGTTTGCTGCATATAGATTACTTTCACTGAGGGTGGTTAGTACATGTCCATGACACAGTTTACATCTTGCGTCACCTTCTGTTTAGCATTAAAAACCAGAAAATGATGTTTCCATTAACTCTGCATTCAGGAAGATTTCCTGAATTCAGCAATCAGATAGGTAAGCCCCCTTAGAAATTTACTGGCATCTGGCCCCTTCACACAAGAGGCCAAATTCCCTCTGCTTTAGTCACTGGTTAATTGCTGCCTTTTTATAGCTTCTGGCTTCCTCTCCATTTTCCAAGCAATTCTCTTCTGGGCAGTGGTGGGTATTATTTACTTAGTCATGGCAACAAAGCTGTTTGATAAGCCAGTTAGCAATGTAGGCACAGCATTGACATGTTGGTCACGTTTCAAGATTCTAGCACAAAGGTTTTGACTGATTTTCATGCAATGCCAGAAACTTGGATGGTGAGGGTGTTGTAGCTAAGGAAAACATCTCCTTCCCATGAAGAATATGTGGGTTTAGTAATCATGCAAGATGAGAATATAGTTCATTTGATTTCATGTAAAGTAGCCCATGAAATTAAAATCCAGGGAGAGGAATTTCTGCTGAAGGAAAGGACTTTTTAGGAGAAATGTGCATTTCAGAATTTTAGTACCAAGCTGCCTTTTACTTCCTGTTTAGAGAGACAAACATCTAGTCTCGTTTTAAGAAATTGTGCATGTACCGATGCTACACAATGAATGGTTATGTACTGGAAACAAGCAGTAAGAAAATTTTTAAAAATTAAAATTAAACTTACATAATGTCAGTCTGGGGCTGGGGAATAGCTGCCTGGCAAGTGCAAGGACCTGGGTTTGATCCCCAGTGCCGCCTGCTGTGCAGACACCGGATCCAGGTGGTGGTGCACACCTGTTAATCCCAGCGCTGGTGAGGCTAAGACCGGAGGATCACTATGAGTCCAAGCCATGTAGCAAGACCTTGTACCAAATAAATAAATACATACATAAAAGATTTAAAAAATTGTAAAATGTCAGTCTGTTGTAACAAAGACTTTATACATATTCGCTGTTACTATCACTCTGGTTTTCCTTAAGTGGATAGTATTTTATCATTTAAAGTACTACATTTTGGGCCAGCCAAATAGCTCAGCAGATTAATGTGAGTGCAAGCAGGCACAGGGGCTGGGAGTTTGATCCCTCGGGGTCTGCTGTGCCAGCCTCACCCCTGGGGTGCGCTGAGACAGCAACTAAGAATGGGCATGGTGGTGCGCACCTATAATCCTAGCACTTGAGAGGCTGTAAACAGGTAGATCACTAGGAGTCTGATCTAGTAGTGAGAACCTTAACACCCTGTAGACCCTTTTCTAAAATACAAAAATAAAATAAAGTATTACTTCTTAAAATGAAATTCAAGTGAAAGGGGTACATTTGGTTAGGAGTTATACCCAAATACAGTACTGAATTTGTCAATGGATATATATAACATTGGCAGAGTTTGTCTGCATGTTTTTAAACCATCAAAAAATATTTAACCATGTTTAAAATCTTCAAAAATAATATGTAAAAAATGTAAACCAAAGCTAGGAGAAAGCATTTTGAATGTTTTCACCATCAAGAAATGATGAATGTTAAGGAGACAGGTAAGAATTTCCCTACTTAATTATTACACAGTACACGCATGTATCAAAATACCACATGGTGCCCCAAACACATATATGATTTTTATGTTTTTATGGATCAATGGAAAACACAAAAGTCCCTAAAAAGTAAACAAAACCTTCAGGCCCATTATTTCCTGTCTTTAGCTTCTACCCAGAAGATGCTGACTGATACTCTCAGATCTTGAGCACAGACATCTGGGTATCTCCAATCCTGGAAGGAAATGGGATTTTCTAAGTAGTTTTTGTCCAGGAAGAGAACATATTGATACTCTGATGCACTTTTCATGTGCATTAACCGTTTGTCATGGTGCTCATCAGGGTCCAGGTACCATGTCTGTCTGCTTGCTTGGTCTTGCGTTGCCTTCCTAGCACAGGTGATGGGAGGGGTCTGTCCTGGTCCTTTTGTTCAGGATCCCAGCTGGCCCTCAGAGCCAAGGCCCATGAGTGCACAGGAGCACAAAGCAATCCGACAGCTTTCACCATGTAAGGATGCTGCAGAAGAGCCCCAGATTTACACTGTAGCAACTTCTACATGCAATGAAATACCCATCGCAGGGAACTCCATGGAGAAAGAGACAAGTTAGTGGTTTCTGGGTGTGGCTGCTTCCGAGGCTTCCTTTTGGGGCGATGAAGGTATTTAGGAGCTTGACAGAGGCCTTGGTTGCACAAGATCAAGAATGTATTAGAAGTCACCAAATTGTCCACCTTAGGAAAGTTTGTTCAAATGTATAAATTAGACTTCAACTAAAAACATAATGTCAGGCGGGGAGCAGCAGCACAGCGATCAGTGGGGAGACAGGCGCTTCATGGGGACTGGCTGGTTTTGGCAGGCCCCAGACACATTTCTTGCTCCAAAAGCCTAGGACATTTGTTCAGTACTCCTTTCTCTCCTCTTGGGGGTCTACTTGCAAGCTGTTGTTCTGAGTCCTGGGTCCTGACATTCTGGAGTGTCCATACATGATGGAAATACAGTCCCAAGAAACCTCCAAAACACTGATCTAGGAGCTGCAGGGGGAGGTGCCCACCCGCAACCGAGCACTCTGGGAGGCTGAGACAGGAGGATCACAAATTGGAGCACAGCCTGGATAACTTAGCAGCTTAGCAAGACCAACATTTAAAAAAAAGAAATTACCTCAGAATTAAACCAAAAAGGGGCTAGGGAAAGTAGCTTAATGTAATATAAAATTTCTGGGTTCATTTAATCCACAGAACCTTCTCCAAACAAAGGGGCTCTCTTCTAAAAAAATTTGTCTCACTCAGCAGCCTTGCAGCGCACCCTTCGCCAGACACAGCCATAGTAGGGCCTATCACATCAGCCCCCCCCCCCCACACACACACACTGGAGAGCAAATATGTTACTAGACATCAAAAACAGTAGCCCTTCTTTATCTGCACACTTGTATCCCAAGATCCCCAGGGGTGCCTGAGGCCATGTGCTCTCTCTTACTCTGTTTTTCCTCTATGTACACCCCTCTGACAAAGTGTAACTTGTAAATTAGGCATAGTACGAGATGAGCAACAATGAATAATAACATAATAGGACTAATAAAAAGATATGTAGTAGCTGTAAAAGAAGTCATGGGGGCATCTCTCCTGCTCTCTCTGAACTATGCGGAAGTATGTGGACACCCCATGGCCTCAGTGGGGTATGGGTGCCCTCTGGCCTTGGTGGGGCCCAGCATGGGTAAAAACCCTTGAGCCTCTGTGTGGAGTGATGTGCCGGACAGCTGGCATGGCGTAGACTGCTCATGGGGGGAAAAAGAGGAAAGTGCAAACCAAGTGGAGCCGTGCACTCCTTGTGGTGAACATCCTATCTGGAGAAAATCCAGGGCAGCCTGCTTTCCTTCCCTTTCCTTATGAGGCGCACTGCAGCCGCTCACCCCATCTGGTCGTGAATGGAACTGCTGACATCCACCAGGCAGGAAGTCAGCACGCAGTGGTGAGTCTCACTTGACTGTTTTCAGAAATATGCAAATATCATGAACTTTTGTCTATCACATATAATAAATCCCTAAAAAAGGGAAAAGGAGACACCAGGTTTTCTCTTTCTCGCCCTCAGCAAGACGCTTGCTTGGTTAGGAATGTCTGTCACACGCTGCCTGCTCAGACGTCCTGGGCTACCTTGTGCATGTGTCTCAATCCTTTTGGAGCCTGAATACAGCTGCACCGATCTGTCCTCTCCCTGTCCCTGCACTGGCCTAGTCTGCTCCTGCTCTGGAAACACCCTTAGCATGCTCCTATGCAGGACACTTGCATGTGCTGTCCTCTACCTGGAATCTCGTCCCTTAAATTGTCACATGTCTGGTTTCCTCTCATCTACTGGGCCTCAGCAGAACTCCCTTCCTGGGCCAGCCTACTGCAAACAGTGTGACACTTCTGTCCTGGATTCCTACTCTGGTAACTTTTTTTCCATCACCTTATTGTATCTGGAATTATCTCCTTTCACTTGGTTCTGATTTGTTCTCTCCCGGTGGGGTTTTCCTGTTTGTGGCTGGTTGCACTCAAGCAGGCAGAGGAGTGGCTGGCACGGAAAGGATGCTGAACAGCACTGGCTGAGTGTCTGGATTACGCAGGCGGTGATGGCCTTAGAAGGTGGAACACTGGATAGCAACGGGCTGGTGACCTCCAGCCAAAGATGACCAGGAGCACATCTGAGTTGCGCTGGGTGGGTTTATCATGGCTTGTGGCATAAAAACAATTCAATCCATGCATATCATGGTAAGAGTATGTCAAGAAAGAAATCCCATGGTTCAGGTTTTTATTAGCTGATTTTGGTTGGGATTAAGGAAGCAGGACTCTTACTCTCGTTTGGATATTATGAGGAAGTAGGGAAAAACCTCATCTGGAGCCAGGGCCCTGGCTGACCTTCGAACGTGACTTCCAAAATGGTGTGCACTTGGTCAATTAGATTATAAGACATACACCTTCCTCCACATCAGCATGGTCCTGTCCTGAGGGGACACCAACCCTCAGAAAATTAAGGGTATTCTTTTCCATTAATTTCTAGAAGTTTTGCTTCTCTGCCTTGGCCTCTACTGTGGTCACCCCAATTCAAACTCAGAACTGGGGATGGAGCCACAGGAAATACTTTTGCTTATTTCTGGGCAAATAAACAATTTCCTAGCTGTTCTTAATAACTCTCATTTATAAGGCAGGAAGACTAGAACTGGTAAAAACAAACATATAAACAATTTGAAAAAACAGCATCAGCTATTTATTTTTCCAGGGATGGGATGTTGGTAGTTCTGTGGTTTGAAAACTGACTTTGTGTTTGGTCACAACTTAGACACAATCACTGAGTGGCCTTGCTTTTGTGTGCTCACCTAGCTAGGGAATGGTCTTGTGGAAATCGGTGCTCTGTGCGCCCACATTTAATAGGAGGAAAACGCAAAAGTCTGGCTTGGAGGGTCAGGTCCATTTCTGGATGTCGGGGTCTGCTTTCCTCCTTCCTCAAGTACCCTTCGGCTGGCGAGCAGTATCAGAAGGCCCAGAAATAAGCAAAATTATTTCCTGTGGCTCCATCCCCAGTTCTGAATTTGAATTGGGGTGACTACAGTAGAGGCCAAGGCAGAGAAGCGAAACTTCTAGAAATGAATGGAAAAGAATACCCTTAATTTTCTGAGAGTTGGTGTCCCCTCAGGACAGGACCATGGTGATGTGGAGGAAGGTGTATGTCTTATAATCTAATTGACCAAGTGCACACCATTTTGGAAGTCACGTTCGAAGGTCAGCCAGGGCCCTGGCTCCAGATGAGGTTTTTCTCTAACCACAACTGTTTGGATGTGGGAGTCTTTGAGCCAGGCTCTCTCAGGCTCTCACTGTACCCTATATTCTGCTGGCACCCTTGCAAAACAACAGCTAATTTGTTTATAATAGGCTGCCAGACAGTTCTGTCTCCCACATGTTCCTCTCCGGAATTCAACCAAGAACTTGGCACACTCTGGGTTCTCTATAAATATTAGTTATAGTTTATAAAATGGAGCTTTAATTCCCTGATTTGAATTCCCCCTACTGAGTGTCTGCAAGGAGGCAGGAGGTCACTAAAACACCAAGGAGTCCTCACCCCAGGCTTGGCTTTCACTCCTAACCTAGTTAAGAAAGATAATCACCAGAGCTGGCCTGGGTGGCTATCAGGGACTGCGCTGGAGGCTTGCAAGTACTTCAGTTATTGCCTCCTTACAGGCCCTGGGGGCAGGGCCCAGTCTGACTTCAACGACATTTGCACAGTGTCCATTCACAGTTCTGTAACTCAGTCCGAAAGCAGTCCCCTACCCAGTGAGTCCACTTCGCGGCATTTATTTTAAATCTGCTCAAGCGGGGAGCGGGACCAACCCAGGGAAGAATTTAAGTCCTCTCATCACAGCAGTGGGTTTGGGAAAAACTGCCTTAACTTCCTCTAGAGCAGGCCACTGGCTTTTAGTGTCCACGCGGCTCGGTACAGGTCCACCAGCCCGTCATCCTCCTCCAGCACCCCTGGGTCACCGCAGTTGGGAGCTGATCGCTGCGGGGCAGGTGGGCAACCCCGCACAGGACCCACCTCCCACCCCATTGCTACCTACCAATGGAAGGCCGCGGGGTTCGCAGGAGGCTGCGGATTGGCCGGCGCAGCGGTTGCCGAGGCGACGGGCGGGTCCGACGGCCGATCCCCCCCCACCGCGGGCGCGGGCGCGGGCGCGGGCGTCCGGCGGTTTCCGCACTCTCGGCGTCGGCGGTAGGGGGCGGCTCCCGCCCCGCCCGGCCCGCGCCCCCTGCCGTGCCCGCTCGCGCCGCCCCGCCCCTCCCGGCTCAGCCCCGCCCCGGACCACGGGGAACGCGGAGTGTGGTGGTCGGCGCGGGCGATGGGCTGCGGGAACTCTACGGCGGCGGGCGCGGGTGCGGGCGCGGTCGCGGGCGCGGGCCCAGGTGAGCGGCCGGGTGGGGCGGGCGGGGGCGTCGTCCGGGGCCCCAGACCCAGGTCAGCGCGGGGGGGCGGCCGCGTCTGGCCTGCGAGCCCGGGAGGACCCGCGGGGCTCTAGGGCGGGGCGCCGCGCCCTCCCCAGGCCGGCTGCGAGGTCCCGGTCCGGGTCCCCGCCGCTCCCTCCTGTCCCACCCGGGTCCCTCCGGGCCTCTTTCTCTGGGGTGTGCGGAAGCGGCGCCGCGCATCCAGACTCTGCAGGGCTGGGGTGCGGAGCCTCCGGGGGTCGAGGCTTGGATGCGCAGATCCGAGTGGCCGGGCTTCGTTGTCAGCAGCTGGTCCCTCTTTCATTGAAACTCAAATGGAACTTTGGCTGCTCCCTTGTGCCGAGGGGAGATAAGTCTTGTTTTGGGCCAGGCGGGCGGGTGTCCAGGTTCATATTATCCTAAGACTAGGACCTTGCATCTGACCCAGCCCCATGGCCCGGCCGAAGGTCTTCCCATCTGTTTCGGGCTTTCCCTGCAGACCTATGATGGAGTCCTTTTGGATCAGCGCTCCTGGGCCTCCCACCCCAGCCCTCAGAGCCAGCAGCTCCTGACACTGCAGTGACCCAGGAGGACAGTATGCCCTGTCTGTGGCTTTGTGACCTTGGGCCTGCCGCTTCCCGAACCTGGACCAAACCTGGCTTAGTTTAGTTGACTTGGACCCTCACACCAATTAGGGTTGTATAGGAATCTTTTTCTGTCACTGGGCAAGTTTGTCTTTCCCTCCTGGTTGTCAGTAGTCCGGCCTGTGGGATGTTTGTTCTCTTTGGAGAGAAAGGGTTGTAATAGGTGGCATTCCAGCCCCAGAGTTGTGGGTGGGTCCAGCAGCGATTCGCTGTGAAGTTTATCTGTTACAGGTAACTGATACTCTCCTGGAGCGAAATCTGCTCCCGGGACAGGTGGAGAGACCCTGGGGAATAGGGAGGGGTCAGGAGCTCTTAGGTGGTGCCTGTGCTGATAAGGACAAGGACAGGAGCTGGATTTGAGGGTGGCCAGCAGGCTGTACATGACCACGACCCGTGTCCAGGGTGCACAGGAGTGTGGAATTGTGTCTCTCAGCGTAATAAGATGGTGTGGCTCTATGAAGTCAGCACTGTGAAGTCTATTTACAGTCTGTGTTTTAAAAAAAAAAGCTGAGAACAGTTATCCATGTTTAAAAAGACTGTAGGAAAGATTCATGACGGATTTCTTTAAACATGGAGCTACTTTAGTTCATTTATATTTTTGTTAATGAACTTCTGTTGAGATTGGGGGTGTGGAGATGTTTCATTACTAGATGAAAATCAGGATGATATAATAAGCTACCTCTGAAGTGTTGGCCTAAGAGTCATATTTCTTGGGAAAATGATTTTCCTTATGAGTATTTGATCTTTTAGGAAAACGTCTGTTACTCTGTAAAGGGAGGTATAATTTTGTTGAAAAAGACTCACAGTTCATGTTCATATGTGCTGTGTGGCTCTTGTTTGCTTTTGTGTGAGAGGGATGAACACACGCAGTTAAGAGTGTGTGTTCTCCCTGCCCCCCTCTTCTGGGTGAAAGTAACCTTATGTTTAGAAAAGTGAAGGGTAGGAAGCACAGGCTCTGAACCCACCCTGTCCGAGGAGCTCCTTCCTGAGCATCTTCCAGCTCCTTTTCTCACTGGCCTTGGTGTTTGGTCACAGCTGTTTTCTGTCCGTGGTGGCAGGGATTTCTTTTCAAAAGGGAAGTACAGCAAAATGAGACAGCAGGGTCAGGCAGGGGCGCCACAGTGTGAGGCCTCTCTGAAGAGCCTCTCTGAACCGCAAGTGCTGACCTTAGTATGCAGTGCTGTGTGGACCACGCTGCAGACTTGCCTGGAACTCAAGCTGCTGTGTGAGAAGGGACAAACAGATGTCATCCTGTCCTCTAGGAGACTGTGGAGCACGGCTTCTGAAAAGTTCCAGGAGTCTGGCTCTTCAGTTGTAAGTACAGAGAGCAGCGGCGGCAAGAGAGCCTGGCAGGGGCTTGCACTGGGCTTCGGCGCCTGCTGCTGTGCCACTGTGGCGTTCATTTCCTCTCACTTTCTGAGCTTTGGTGTCTTCAGCGGTATGGGAGGACTGCGTAGTCCTCAGAATCAGATGATGCCGGCAAGTGCTCTGTAACTATAATTCCATGTTGGACTCAAGGTTATTGCTCTGTGCCAGGGGAAGCAGCTTTCCTGGGACACTTTTCTTCAAGAAAATGGCAAAGCTGCTTTCACATCTCACACATGGTGATAATGTTGCCAAACTGGAAATCATCTCCCTGGGCTTCATTTTATTCCTTGAGTAATTCAGATAAGCTCACACAATTGTTGGCCCATTCCTGAGCTGCCTAGACAATGAATGGCCATGCTTGGCTTCAGGCCAGTGAGCTTGGTTACAGTGACAGAGCAACAGGCAGTAAGGTACCTGGGTGGACTGGATCCGGACAAGCTGCAGCTGCAGGATAAAATGGTGCAATGGTTATAAGGATTGCTGCCGTCCTCCTGCCTCAGCCTCCCAGGGCTGGGATTATCAGTGTGTGCCACTATGCTGCATTCTCTAAGGAAGGATCGTCCAGTAAGAATTCAGGCAGCTTTAACCCCACGCTTTGTACCTGCAGCCCATGTGTCTCCACCTTGCATGTAAGGTTTTCTGTAAGAACTTCTAGCACAAGGGTGAAGGCAGCCAGCCGCGGATGATTGTCGGATGGACTCAGATTTTCCTGTTGGAAGTGGATGGTCGAGGTGGCAAGGAGAAGCGGCAAGAAAGGTGCTGCCAAGCAGGGTAGAGCGGAATGAGCCTTGGGCATCCACATACTGGGGAGGTGCGGGTGGCAGCGTTTCACCCAAGAAGGCTTCCCCGAGGAGGAGCAGAGCTTTGTGCCCCATGGGGTGCTGGAAGCCTTTGCACACAGAGCTCCTCATTAAGACAGGAATTTGGTTTTTTCCAGCCTAGGACTATAGTAGGAGGGCTCGTCGTTTTGTGAGGATTTGGGACGTTTTTCCTGCGCAAGCCTAGGCCCTGACCCTAACCTCTGGAGAACCATCTGGATTAGGCTAGTGTCTAAAAGTGTCATATTTATTATAAAGCAGAGAGCTGTGCTTCGGTGTGCCATACCCACCCCCACCAGGCACTTTATCTTCTTGTTGTTCCTTGAATATCCCATAATAAGGCAGAGAGAAGAGCACCTGCATTTTTACCTAAAGAAGTGCAGTGGTCCCTCACTTACTCTGGAGGCCACGTTCCAGACAGCCTGTGATAAGTGAAAATCAGTGAAGTGGTGACGTTGTATGTATTTTCATATTTATGTACATTTTAAGACTTTTGTTTTTGTTTTGTCTTTTTGAGACAGGGTCTCACTATGCAGTTCAGGCTGGATTAAAGCTCACAACAATCCTCCTGCCTCAGCCTCCCGAGTGCTGGGATTACAGGCATGCGCCACCACGCCCGGCTATTTTAAGGCTATATAAACCCTTCCCACACTCTTATAAACCTTTTCCACACTTTCAAAACCACTTCTAATGTTTTTAACCATTTTCTAAACTTGTAAACCTACGTAACCTTAACAACATACATATACTGTATGTTACTACAAAATCCCGTGTTATATCAAAAAGTCTGCAATAATAATTTAATATTTCTTGAAAGCCCACAAAACAATGAGTCCATGAAAGTTGAACCACAAAATAGCGAGGGATTGATGTAGCTATAGACTGGTGAGCGAGTAGTATAGCCAGAAAATCCCTTATTATGTAAAGCACAAAGTCCCTTTAAAGTTCCAGTGGCTGTACATCTCTGTAATAGCCTGCTTCAACACTGACTGCTTATTTCCTCAGGAGACTTATTTTAGAAGCATTTGGCTCTTGATAACCAGTTAGTTGTAGTTTTTGCCAGAGACATGCGACTGGGCACTGTCCGAGCATCACTTGTGGACAGTTGGTTGTCTGAACGTTCCTAAGATGGCTCTTCTACTATTTATATAACAACAGTCAGAGGAGGAGCTTGACAGTATTTATCTTATTGTATCAGCGTACCTAGGGAGTTAACAGAATCCTTTTGAGTCCAGTTATTTAGATCAGTTATTTCCTTGTCCTCAATTCACTAGATAACTGCGTTCTCTCTTGGGACAGCTCCACTCGCCTGGCCTTGATTGTCTCTGCTGGTGGCTGGAAATGTTGAGTCTGTGCTGGGGTGCTCAGGGGGAGAGCCCATCTGTGGGGACGTGGTGCAGACCTTGCTGATGGCAGCTGAGAGGGCCTGAGGGCCCCGCAGGGCTCCCTGCCCCACCTAGGAAGAGCGCACCCACCCATGCTGCTGGCCTAGGTGCCCTGGCCAGCCCACTTTTGCCAGAGAGCTGATATTTTCTGATTTCGTGCATACCGATTCCCACCTGGAGGCCTGAGAGCCGGCTTTCTTCTCAGCTGTAACCTCAGCCTATAGACCAGTCTCAAACCTTCGGTGGGCTTTTTTAAAAATTTCAAACATATTTGTTGAATGAATGCATGTACTTCTCCCCTGCAGGGACCCGAGGCCTGACACCAGCAACTTGAAGGGAGCTTTACTTTGGCTCCCATGTTTGCCCAGAGGGCTCTGGTGGAGGAGAGCTACTCACATCCCGGCTGCTAGGAAGCAAAGGGGAAAACCAGGAAGAGGGGTAGCCCCAACTTTGAGTCATATTTTTTCCATTGATTGGCTGTGTGATGTTGGGCAGCTTGCTTAAGTTGTGTGTGCCTCACTTGTAAAGTGTGTAGGAATAATAACGGAGCCTGCGGCTTGAGATGGTGTCAGTCCCTGCGTCCTCGTGGCTCAGAGCTCTGCCTTACGTGTTCCAGTGCACTAAGTGCACTGGTTATTGTAGGTTATTACCGTGTGCACCCTAGGGCCTATCACCTGTGTGGAAGGCATCTGCAAATGAGTGGGGGAGGGGGAAGAGGGGCTTCCCGGGCTGGAAGGGGAAGCTCAGTGATTCCAGCATGTGCACTGGAGGGGCTGCAGCCTGGGGTCAGGGGATGCCTCTCCCTCGCCCTCTCGCCCTCTCTGAAGAAGCTCCTCCAAGTGTCAGTGAATGAGGGGAATGGGGTCCCTGTTCAGACAGTTGTCGCAGGAGACAGAATCAGGAGTGTCTCCATGTCACTCTAGGTCCCTAGGGTCCCACCGCCACCCAGGGAACAGTTCACAAAGCTGACCCCAGGGAGTTACCTGCTTCTGCAAGAGCCACTTGCAGTTCGATGCAGGCCTGCTGGGGTAGCGAGCAGCCTGCCTGTGACCTCCGCGTGTGTGGCTCTGTCCGTGATTTTCATTCCCTGTGTGCTGCTGGGCAGGAGGGCCTAAGAGCCCAGAGCTCTGCTCGCAGCCTCGGTGTTTGCGGGCCTGCTTAGCCATCTGTAGGGCGGCTACTGATGACCTGTGACTCTTTATTTTTTACTTTTTAAAAATAAGCATTGTTTTTGATGAAATAATATGTGTTGTTTCATTGCTTTTGGCTGAACTGAGACAGTGACATCATTATAGAACTATAATGGGTTAGAGGATCCCAAGATGTCAGAATGAAAGAGAATTTCTTTCTTTCTTTCTTTCTTTCTTTCTTTCTTTCTTTCTTTCTTTCTTTCTTTCTTTCTTTCTTTCTGCTGTGGTTATGTTTATATAGTTCTCAGTGGAAATTTTTGTTTTATAAAACAAAGAACAAACCAACGCTGCACATTTTTATTGCTTCTTTCAAGTCATGTTTCTGACCAGTGATTTGTATGTCTGTAGTAATTTTTATAAACTGCCATGTATATAATTTTATTTTTAGTCCTGTCAGTTGGATATGTGTGTGAATTCTCACTACTCACGGGAGAATGAAATATGACATAATGTAGCAAGATACTTAGCAATGAATATTTTCAGTATGTTTCATAAACTCCATAAAGCACATATTGTAAAGTGATCAAAAAGACAATAATGGGCTATTTTTCAAATGTGAAAATGTACAAGATCTCTTTTAAAGGAGATGAGGGGCTGGGAGAGGCAGCCCAGTGGCCAAGGCGAGCAGTATTTTCTTTGTGTAAGAATTCGGGATGTGTGAGGGGACTCCCATAGCAGTGCTGTATGAATCTGACCTGTATTGAGTGTGTCCTGCGCAGTGCAGTTCTGGGATCTCGGATGTGCTCTGATTGGCAGCATGTGAATGACAGTGAGCACTCAGTGGGAGCCGCAGGGATGGAGAACCTTCTAGAGACCACACGCCAAGCCGCACCGAAACCCACTTACTCATCACAAGGTGCCATCCCTGCAGTTAGGACTGAATGCTCAGCTGCCAGCATGATGCTGGGCGACCTGGCTCGCGTGCTGACAGAGAGGGCTCTGTTGTCCGCCAGGCCCGAGGGCCCCAGGTGATGGGCTCTCCTGCTTGATGCCTGACCTCATAGGGACCTGGCAGTGCCCTAGCTGGCATGTCCTCTTATTCACCAGGAATGACCTTGTCTTTATGTTTATGGTGTGTATGGGCTGCTATGTTAATTGTACTCCTGCCTGAATATTAATTGGCCGTATATTTTTTAAATTTACTTTTGCACTACTTTTGTTGTTGTTCAAGATTAAACAGGTCCTTGCACATGCCAGGCATACTCTGTACCACAGAGCCATACCCATGCCCACAGAATTAATTGCTTTGGAGGAGAGGGAGGATTAGGACGAGATGTGTCATGGCTTGGTGAATGCCGGGGAGCTGTCCAGATTCCTAGTCTCCAGTGCATGGCTGGGACCCACTTTGGACAGAGGGGCTCTGCAGATGGGAGGTGAAGGACTGCTGAGAGGAGAGTGCTGGGGTGGCCTGGGGGCGGGGCCCAAGCTTGTGTGCGTGACAAGAATGGGAGGCCGAGCCAGGGCCAGGCCACTCCTGCCCATGCCCAAGCTACCCAGGGCCACCTTTCTCCAGGAATGAGGGCTCCTGTCACCCAGTCAGTTGGGATACTCCCAAGGTTTTAGGAGCTCTGTGCCAGCAAGCAGGGAAGGAGACTGGGCCTCCTTTGGTGCTGTCTCCGTATCAGTTATGGTTTTAAGTGTTCCATAAATTGAGTTTGCTCATTTTTTTAAGTAACTGAGACTTGGCATTGAGACCCAGGAGTAAAATGATAGAATCTTGCCAAGGGTGTGAAGTAAAAGATAAGCCCTGCCCTGGAGAGATGAACCAGGTGTCCCCAGGTTACACCCCTGCAGACAGCTGGCAGTGTAAGAAGTGACACCAGAGCAAGCGCCATTCATCAGGGAAAGCCCAAAGCTGCCCGCGGTACGCAGTTACTGTAGGTTGGGAAGTTGCATTTAGTTCTCTTCTCCCATCCAAGTACTAACCAGACCCAACCCTGCTTAGCTTCTGAGATTAGACATCATCAGGCGCGTTCGGGGTGGTGTGGCCATAGATGCATTTGGTTCTTTTCTGAAGCCCAGCCTTCTCCTCTCCGTCTTTCAGGAAGATATGGAGGATGGTGATGGTCACTTAGGAAGTTTTGGGAACTAGCAGTTCAGTTGCTCCACACAGCAAGGCTCTCTCTGCTTTCTGGAGCTTTGCTTTGCTGTCTTATTTTCCTGAGAAACCTTGCTGCCCCCTTCATCTCTCTTCCTCCAAGACCCTTTAGATTAGGCCTGCATAGCTGTGTCTGAGCAGTAAAGAGCCAGTCTGTCAGGAAATGAAGTAACATTAACAGGGATCAATGGCCTCTCTCCCCCGGCCCCAGACACACCGCTGTGAGTATTGCTTAATAAATGCTGCATCGTGGGAATTGCAAACGCAGCTGAAGTCAGGTGGGAAGGTGTCGCTGCCTGGATAGTGCTGCCTGGATAGTTCGGGCAGAGTGGTCTTTTGCATAAGTCATCTCAGAAGGCTGGATCTGATTAATTACATAATTAAGTGATTACAGTGTTGCAGCGAGGGCAGTACTTCATGTTTCAAATGTTGGAGAGTTCTGCCCAGGGTTTCCAGGAGTTCTAGGATCATGTTTCTTGCTCATGTTACTCTGTGCACTCAGATGCTGCCCTGTTTTTTCCTGGTTGTAGGTTTTCCGTTAATCACCAAATTACCTGGCTCCTAGGGTGCGTATTTACTGTTCGCTTTGAAAATCCAGTGCATTTTCCAATCATACAAAGGCACTTGAGGCAGCGTTTGAAGTCCCTGCTGCTGCAGTTAGCAACTACATGCTGCCTTTCCAAGCCAGGGCAGTTTTAGGAGAGAAGGCGTTACTGCTGGATAAGGTGACCCCAACCTCTCCTGAACTGAGCTGGAGCTACTGAGTCACTGAATGGGGACCCCAGCGGGGAGAGGCCCTGCTGCCAGCCCAGGCAGCGCTCTCAGTGAGTGTGGGACAGCTCCTGGCGGTAGATTAAAATCAGTGCTGATGGGGACACATTGCCATTTATGAATCATGTCATGCGCATCACTGCTCTGCCTTGGCTGTCACTGTGGGGGCAGTGTGTCCCCACTGTGCTGACACAGGAGCAAGATGATTTACTGACTGCTGGGCACACTGTGGAGGTGGCCCGCTCAGGTCTTCTGCCTCCCTGCCACCCCAAGATGTGGGGAGATAGGTTCTCTGCACCCTCCTCCTTGGATGGCGCTGGATGCCCTGTAGGGCTCTGGCACTCTGTGTATCTCTGCTTTCTTTTTGTAAGACAGATACATTTATTCATTCATGAAGAAAGGAGTAGCTGACAGGAAGTAGGTGAGTGCCCTGCGCTGGGCTGGGTAGGAGGTCTGCATTCACCCCTACAATATGCAGAGGTAGTGTCTAATGATTGGGTTCCGGTGCTTCAACTCTCCTGTGTAATCTTTCGAGCCTTGGGAAGTCATAGCCTCTGTCTCAAGGCTCAGTCACAGGGGACAGTGTGGAGCACTGGCTCTTCGTCCCATCTTGACCCAACTCACAGTAGGAAGGGTTCCAAGGAAACACACCTGCCGTTTTCAGAGACAGCCACCAGCACCTCGGCTAGACCGATATGCATCGCTTCAAGCCAGCTGAGAAGTGCTAGCCATCTGTACAGAGATAAGGCCAGCGTTTGTCAAAATGGGGAGGAGGGCCTCCCAGGTGGTCCCCCACATCAGAGCACAACAACTAGCTATTTAATTGTCTAAATATTAGTACAAACCTTTTTGATGAATTAAGAGAAATTAATAATGATCTTAACTATCGTGTGTGTGTGTGTGTGTGTGTGTGTGTGTGTGTGAGTGATTCTTTCTTGAAGAGACTTTATTACTAAGTTTATTGCAAAGTTCAGGTTTAATGAAAGCCCTAAGAGCACGTATCTGAGATGCAGTCTGGATCACCTTCACGATGAGCTTCTCATCTGCAGTGTTACACGTCCTAAATTAACATTCTCAGAATATAGTTCTTGTAATTTGGAGAGTTGTTCTTCCTGCATTTTCCTTTGCTTTGTAGAACATCTGCCTTTTGTGCGTCCCGTGGCTTGGGAGGAAGCTATTTAATTTCCACTTCCGAGGGAAGGAAACCAAGCTCTTGGGGGAGACTGCTGATGAGGCTCGTGCTTGTGTTCACACACACCGCCTTCCTAGATCTTCACAGCAGTCTGAGAAAATGCTGAGTCCCTTCCTTGGACCCAGGAGGGAAGTGAGGTTTTAAGAGATTGAAATAACAAGAGATTGAAATAACAAGTGCAAGCTCTCTGTCCTCTGCGTGGATGTGTGGAGGCAGGGACAGGAAATAGCAGGGAGAGATGAGTGGCAAATGCCAGCAAAGAACAGCGGGGCTGGAGGTGCACGCGGTTCTGGGAGCGAGGCTGGTGTTCCGGAGACTTCTGAGCACCTCCAGTTCATCCTGTGACTAAGCAGTCACTTGGTGACCAGCGCATGGTTATGACTCAGAGCACTGCAGTGTGGACGCCAGTTTAGGAAGTGTGGGGTGTAGCAAAGAAAATGCTTCTCAGATTTGCCAGTTTCAGACTGGGGAGGTAGCTTGGTGGTCTAAGTGCCTGTCTGGCAAGTGCAAGGACCCGGGTCTGATCCCGGATACTGCTTGGTATGCTGGCCCCAGAAACCTGGCATGGTGGCGCATGTCTATAATTCAAGCCCTGGGGAGGCTGAGACAGGAAGATCACTATGAGTCCAAGCTGTGTAGTGAGACCCTGTACTGAATAAATAAATAGATGAAAGAAAAAAAAATTAAAAACCCTATCAGTTTCTTCACCTGTGCCATGGGAAATGGGGTTAGGTGATCGGGACCAACCCTTTCGGGCCAACACCATGCAGTTTAAAGGCATTCACAGAAGTGGGTGGAATACATCCTGAAATGAAAGGTTTGAAACAAGAACTGGGTTTTATGACCTCCTTGCCCTCTCCTGACATTTTCTGAAATGATGTCTGAAAGCCTTGTCTCACCTAGATTTTCTCAGTCGGGTTGGACTTAACGCGCTTGCGGCCGCCTTGCACACCACCACCAACACAAACGGGTCTTTGTTTCTTTCCCTAGGCCCTGCAGGAGCAGCCAAAGATGCGTGAGTATTTACTGCTCTCTTTCTAAAGAAAGTACTGTTTTCATGATTGTGGCCTTTGGAGACCTGCAGCATTAGCTGAGGGGACTGGAAAGACCTTCTGTGCTAGGCACGTGTAAAGATTATCAGGGGCCTTACAAGGCTGTTGGAAGACTGTCATCAGGTGGGACTTTTCGTTTTAGCCTTCCAATTTTCCAGGCACTTTAACTCAGACACACGGGAGAAGGTATTGCTTGGTTGCATTTCTTTTTCTTTTTTTTTTGGGCGAAACTGGGGATTGAACTCAGGCCCTTGTGCTTGCCAGGCAAGTGCTTATTCTATTGAGCCATCTCCCTGACCTCTCAATTGCATTTTTGTCTCACCTCAAAGAGAGTTTTTCTAGTTAGAAGTGATTTTGAGATTGAAACTCCTGCCTCCTGTGCCTGCAAGGTTTGGGGCTTGTGGGGAGGAGAGGCCGGTGCACAGAACATGTACACTGACTGTTTTCAGGTCGACAGCCCGACATTTGTATGACTGCGGATGATCATCTGCTGTGGTCTGAATGGATCTTCCTGGTATTCGTGTTGGAAACTTAGCTCTCAAGGCTATGTACAGTGTTATCTGGGGCCAGGGGCTTTGGGAGGTGAGTGGGACTAGATGGGGTCACGGGTGGCACCTGTTACGGTTTGTGTCTCAACGTCCTCCCAAAGCCTCACTCAGTCATGGGGCGGCCTCTAGAGCTTGTGACTGATCCATGGTACAGTGCTGGGGCTCTGGGTGTGAGTGCTGCACCCACCCGGGGCTGGCAGCCTGCATGTGATGTAAGGGAGGGAGAGAGGCTCACTCTGTGCTGCTCCTCCATTTTTACTCTTGCTGCTTTGCTGTTCTCCGCTGTCTTGAACCACTGCCCTTGAGCCCTGCCTTGGGAGCCAGCCAGGTATGGACTGAAACCACAAGCTGTGAGCTAAATAAACCTTTCCTTCATTTTGGGTGTTGGGTACTTTGTCTTAACAGTATTGGGTCAGGACAGGGCCATGGTGGCTGCACAGGAAGGAGGTGTCACAGGAAGGAGAAGGGGCTTATAGCTTGCTTCTTCTCACCATGTGTCAGGTTGCAAGGCTGCAAATGCACACTCACCTCGACTTCTTAGCCTCCAGATCCATGCAGCAAATGAAATCCTATTCTTAACAACTTACCTGACTTCAGGTGTTTTGTGAAAACTGCAGAAGATGGACTAAGACACTGCTCACCGTGGCCATCAGCGAGCTGACTGCAGACCGTGGGACATGGTTGAAGGCCAACTCCCACAGGAGGCTCCGTGCACTCAGGAATTCTTCTGTACTCTGCCCCAGTCTTTGGTTTGTAATGTGGGGATAGTAGGGCCACTGCAGGAGCCCAGTGCTGCAAAGCCCTACTGACCCTGTGGAGTTGGGTGGTGAGTTTAGAGAAGAAGCACATTGCAAAACAGTCCATTTCTTGCTGGGTTGTGACACACGCCTGTAATCCCAGCACTTAGGAGACGGAAGCAGGATGATCACTGTGAGTTCCAGGCCGGCTTGCACTGCAGAGCACAGCCCTGTTTCATAAACACCAAAAGAAAAGTAGGGTATGCATCTTTAAAATGCAGAAAGCACAAAAAGGTATTTTTTTTAAGATCAAGAATTCTGCTATTATCCATTCACCATTCATGTTTTATACTTACGTTTTAAAAATTATTTCTGCTTGATGCTACATGAGGATGGTTTTGCACGTTAGAGTCTGTTTTGCCTTTTCTGTTTATTGTTGTAAGTGGAGGAGACTGGGGTGTCAGAACCAGGAGACTAAGACAGCTGGGCCCGTTTGCATGGGATGTCTGCCGGGAGGACAGAATAACCAAGGGCGCAGACCGACAGGGTGTAGGGGTCAGATGCAGGAGCAGCCCTTAGAATGTCAGTCTGCACACACGAATCTGCGTACGGGTCACAGCTGGCCCTCCCTTCCCCCCTCTGTTTCTTTAAATCTCTGTGCTGAAACAGAAAGCAAAACAAGTAAATCCAACACGATGACATCTGCCTGCTTCGGAATCTTGGAAAAATGAACTGTGCTTTCATTTCATTTTAGCGAATTCTCTTAGCTGTTTGGCATCGCTAGATTGGGTTGGGATATTTTTGGTTGGAAATGGCAGAAGCCCAGCTTAAACTGCTTTAAACAAACAAACTGAAAGGACTTTATTGGCACGTGTTGTGGAAAAGCTCCAGGGGTTTGGCTTTGGTCACAGCTGGGTCCAAAAGCCGACACCTGTGTCAGCTTCTGGTCAGGTGGGGGCAGCCGGTCAGCCTGTGTCCTCTTAGTCCAGTGGTTCCTTTGGAGCAGAAGCTTCGCATCCTGGTAGCTCCTCCGGAAGTCGCAGGGCCAGGCTGGCGGTGCTGGGTGGGTCAGGTGGGGGCAGGGTGCCTCCAGGGTCAGTGGAATGCAAGATTCTGAATGGCCAGGCGCAGGTCATGTCCTTCCCGCTGGAGCCAGTCTGAGTCCTCAGCCCCCTATACCTGTATGGGCAAAGCCTGGGAGACTGGTGCCTCCGCCTAGAAAATTGGGTTCTGCTGCTAGCATGGGGAGACCATTGTCACTGGGCAGGCCGCGGCAAAGCTTATTCTCCTGTCCCACACCTGTCGTGGTAAGGACACTTGTGTGGGTGTAAGTAGTGTGTGTGAAATGTTTCAGATAAGAAGGTCCACAAGTGGACTCGGATTTACTGTTTGCTGTGGAAAATAAAACCACAGCCTTGTGAGCTATACAAGATCGTTCAAGCACTGCCTCCTCTTAAAACTTAGAAAGTTTACATGTCATTAAGATTCCTCTTTTGGCAAAGCTGTTTTACTCTTGCGGAAGGAACAACTCTAGAGAAAAGTAGCATAGAATGAACCAACATAAAGCATTTCGACAATCTGTTTGTCTGTTTTTAGTACTGGTGATGGGACTCAGGACCTTGCACTTGCCAGGCAGGCGCTTGTGCTGCTGAGCTATCTCCCTGGCCCAACACTCTGTCTCTTTAAAACACGAAGTTGTGAATATCTAATTTCAATTTTCCCAGGAGTGCTCTGTGGATTTCCCATCTGTGATGTACCATGTTTGTGAATGTTCCATCAGAGCATGCGCAGGCCACTACCCCCAGGCTGGGTGAATGTTTTGGAAAAGCCTCCGTTTTGCCGCCAAGGGACTTGGATACAGAAGTCCCTCCGCCGCTTACCTCTTGACTGAGGCAGTGCCCTCAGTGGGATGGCTACCACCCTGCAGGACGTGGCCTTACTTCCTTGGTGGCAGCCTGTCCTCACCGAGGGCTGCGCTGTGTGTGGGTTTTGGGGTCCCAGTGTCTCCTGGTCTGGTGAGGCGTGAGGCATGTGGGGCTCAGCGAGTGCTCAGAGCGCGGGTGCTGCACGTTCGGTGTCCTGAGAGTCCACTTGGCCCTGCGCTGGCCGCCTCGTAAGTGAAGCTATGAGGCCGCGGGAGGGCACCAACCGCTCCCGTGGGAGCAGGTGGAGTCAGAGCAGGAGCAGAACAACGCCCAAGGGAGCTGGGGAGGGAGGCAGGGGCCCATGTGCCGGCCTGGGGAGATTCCAGAGCCTGGGAGGGGGCAGCTTGTTCCAGCGTGAGACTCGGGGGCGGGGTTGCAGGACTGAGTGCTGCGGAGAGGGACGCATGGGGCTTAAGGCCCACAGCACAAGTAAATTAAAGAGCAAAATAAAAGGTCGAGACAGGAAGCAGCGAGGTGGAGCTTTGGCACCTGGGAAGGGTGCCAAAGAGAAGAGGAGGCGGAGGAGAGGGTCAGGAAGAGAACGAAGATGTGTTGTGTGCCTGTACCAGCTCCCCGTGACGATGCCACATTACCTATGCCAAGCATCACCAACCTGGCTTGGTGACACATGCCCGTGACTTGGGAGGCTGAGGCAGGAGGATTACCAGCCCCGGCTACAGAGTGAGCTTGAGGCTAGTCTGCACAGCATAGCGAGGCTATGTCTTGCCAAGACAAAAACAGAACAAAACAAATATCCACTAATAAAAATAAGAAATTAAAAATATAGTGCACAATGGATAACTTTATTTATCCTATTTGATGACATGCATGAGCTGAAAGATCACTCTGCATCCTGTGCACATGTATCAGTTTAAAAAATAAATTAAAAATGTAAATATGTCTATAAAAGTAAAAAAAAAAAAAAAGTTGTTTAAACAGAGGATGTCAGCAAAATGTACTGGGAGAAGTCAGATGGATGTTTCTTGTGAATTTTTAAATCAGCCAAGGCAGAGGTGGTTAGAAAATATTGAGGTCAGGCCAGCGTCGTTATTACGTTGATGCTTTGCTGGCAGGGCGCAGCTTTCAGAGGAGCTGAAGTATGGAGCACGCTGCCCCTCTGCAGGAGCACTATGTACGTGTGTGTGAGTGTGTACACGCGCGTGTGCTGCATATTTTGGAGGCTTCTTAAGGAGGAAGCACTCCTGCCTTACTGCCTGTTAGTGCCTCAGCATCATGCGAGGACCTCAGCATCATGCGAGGCCCTCATTGACGCCTCTGGCCAAGACCAGAGGAGAGCTTTCCCTGGAGCTCTAGTAGTCCTTGGAAACATGTTCTGGAAAAAGAGGGTGTCTAGTGTTGGATGAGGGGCTCGTTCGAGGACTGCGATGGAGAGACCACTGTCTGGAGGTTCTCAATTGTGAACAAATGCAGGAGAGGACAAGGCCTCTTCGGCCAAGGCCGAGATCCGGGCTCAACCACAAATCACACATGTTTGTTATGCACAACCGCCATCCGAAACAGGAGGACCTTAAAAACGTTACACAGAAAAGGAAAGACTACACTTTCATCTGGATGTTTAGAGTGGAGATGGAAGTAAACATTGTCAGGTAATAAGCCTGTTCCCGAAGATCCTCACAGTGATAACGAAAGTACGTCCCTGGTGCTCCATGTGAGCATGGTCTCCGGAGGCTCCCCTACCTTGTTTACGCTGCTCAGAAATTAGTGCATGGCTCATGAGGAAAGAGCAAGGGTGACAGACCACCTTCCTGCTTCTTAGATTGGCTCTAGTGAGAAAAGGTCCATATTTAGAACTTCTTTCTTTCTTGGTGAATAAAAGACACTGGGTCTTTGAACAGAACTGAAGTGGTTGCAGAAGGCAGAGTGAAATGAGAACTCTGAAGGCAAGTTGTGGCTAAGAGCAGTCAGAAAATGTTCATTGGAGTTGCCGGCTGCTGTCTATTCTTTGTCATCTTTATTAGTCCCTCCACATTTTCCTTTTAAAACATTTAGGTCACTAAGGAGAACTATTTTATAAAACCTAGAAACTAAGCAAATACAATGAGGAAAATGTTTTGATTATCATATGTGATGGGAAGAAAAAAATTATATTAGATATATTTGAGTAAGATTTCTTTTAGTGAAAACAGTACTTATTGATTAATTTATTGTCAATTTGAATTTTTGGGACAGTATCTTACTGTAGTTCAAGCTGGTCTTGAACTTATGTAGTCAAGGCTGGCCTTGAACTCATGGTGTTCCTCCTGCATCAGCCTTCTGAGTGTTGGGATTACACCCATGCACCACCACATCTAACTCAGCTGATGGTTAAAGAGTGAAATACTGCTTAGTGTTCTTCTTTTTACTGAAGTTGACCTGACAAGTGCCCTGCCAGGAAAAGAAAATCCAAGAAACAGAAATATGAAGCTGACCAAGGCCAGCTCCTGGGACAGCTGAGATGGCAGAGTGACAGCTCTGGACACCCATTAGTTCCACCTTTGGCTTCCTTGCCATGAGCCTGCTAAACTCAGTATGGTGTTCCTCTTACCCTTCTTAGAGCCAATATCAATCCTGATCCAGAGTCTCCAGGAAATTGAGCACCTCTCTGCTGCACAGCAGGCTCCAAGACACTTAAATGGTCTAGAAGGATTGAATTCCTCCCTCAGCATGAGGGGCCCTGCAGGTGGGTGACTCCAGCGCTGTCTGTGACTGCTCCCTGGGAAGGAGCACTTTCCTTACCTATCATGATGAAAGCTCCATTTCTTGCCTTGCTGCACCAGCTGAAAATTTCCCTTGTCCTGGCAGGGACCTCATGAGGTGCTGGGCTTGAGGGGTGTGTGGTGCAGTGTGCAGGGGCTCCCTCCATGGACTCACTTGCTCTGGGTGTCTCTACCCAATACCTGTTTGATAGTCCTTGGAAGTATGTTCCGGAAAAAGAGGGAGTGTAGAATTGAATGAGGGGCTCTGCTTCTAGGGTCCAAAGTCAGATCTGCCGTGGCCCTGTGTCCCCAATGGTCAGGGCTGTGGTGGAGCAGGCTTGGAGCTCCATAGGGCCCCAGGCAAGGACGGCACATTTGGCCCCAGGAGCCAGGAGGGTCTGTTGACACCCAGCCGAGGGTCTTGTCATTCCACTCCTGGGAAGGGCTAAGGGTGCAAGCCAAACGGGCCCAGAAGGCCCTGACCAGGACCTCGAAATTCAGGTGGGTCAGGTGCAGCCCGAACTGTCAAATGAAACTGGGACATGAGTGTGCTCAGGAACAATGGGAGACTCCCTGCTACCAGGACAGGAAGGAAGAATCCCAAAAGCTGGAGAGAAGGGACTTGCCTAGCCCCTCCTCTAAGCGCTGAGCACCCTAGGAATGTGCCTGCCAGTCTAGGTCCCTGAGTAACTTCAAGGTGGCCTTCTCTGTGGTTTGGTGATGGGGGTACTGCAGCGAACAGGGGGCTCCCTTTGTGTTTCTCACTGGGCACAACTTGCAGGTGCAGAGGGCAAGTGTGGGGCACAGAGCCCAGGTGGGCAGGCACCCCAGTCCTGCACAGCAGGGAGAGAGGTGCGGGGCATGAGTGTGAGACACCTCCGGGCTTGCATCAGGATGGTCTTAGCATCCACTTTCTGCCCTCTAGATGCATTTCTCTTCTGTGCATTGTCTGTGTCTTATTAGTATGTGATGATCCCGCCCTGTGGGAAGCTGGCACAGCACAGAGCACGTCTTAATTCCTTGTCTCTGCTGCTTTTCCTCCCTTCTCTTGTTCAATTGCTTATTAAGGTAAAATACACAGAACATAAAATTTCTGCATGTCTAAAGGATGCAAACTCAGGTTGGGGCCAGAACCCTGACATGGATCACCAAGGTGTGAAAGGTGCAGCACATATCCCAGTGTCCAGATCCAAGGATGAAGGGCCTAGGTGGAGCAGGAGGGATGGAGACCCTGCTCCCCAAAGCCTGCCTCCCCAAAGGACAAGCCCTGTGGAGCCCACCTCCCACTCCTGTGAGAAAACCCTTGGGCTGGCAAGGCCTGCATCCCTGGTGCTTGGGGTGGCCAGCCGCAGTGTGCGTGGCCTGCCATGTCCACCCTGGTCTTGATTTGCTCCGTGGACACCCTGTGTCCTGTCCTCTGAGCTCCTGTTCCACAGGGCTGCGATCCTGCTGATGCACACAACCCACCGAACATTCCAGCACGCCTGTGACCCTGCCGTGACTGCACGTGGCAGGGAGCTGTGGGCAACCCAGGGGCTGAGAGGGGCAGCCCACCCTTGCTCTGTGGTAGTGTAGTAGGCAGGAACCCATCAGAGAAGAGGAATTGCATTGGCCTTATTTATTTATTTGGTTTTTGAAATGGGGTCTCCTCAGGCCAGCCATGAACTCACCACTGTGTAGACCCTTCTGGCCTTGAACTCTTGATCCTCCTGACTCATCCTGCTGGGATTCCAGTTGTCCATATCCCACAGCCTGAGCAGTTAACAGAGACCTCACTATCAGGACTTGGTTAAGCACATCATGGAGAGTCAGAAATATATGAGAATAAGACAGAAGTACAGAAGGAATAGCAGGAAGTAACTGTCACTGCTGGCATGGAGTGGCCAAGGCTGGAGGTTGGTGGTACTGGAATAGAGGAGGGGGTGTCCAGAAGCTGGGACACAGGCTCCAAGTGGGCCATGTTGCCTGCTAGTGCTGACAGGAGGGCGGGCGGCCCCAAGGCACTGACTCTGGTGACACCACCCTCCTCCTGAGCTGCAGTGACCTGGGAAGGACAAGGAACAGTCCTGGGAGTGCAGTGGGGACAGGATGGCATGTGGGGAGCAGAGTGGAGTGGGAGAGGAGCTCATCCTCCGGCTCCCTGGGCAGCTGGTCCTCGCCCTCTTCTCTGTCTGGTCGGACTGGCCCCAGTGTGCTGACATGGGAGGAGGTGTCCTCAGGGCCCCAGTCCCAGCAGCACAAGTCAGTGGGGCTGGGCTTCAGAGGAGGCGGACGATAGCTTCCTGCCCAGCATCTGTTCTTTGCTAGCAGGTACAGCTTTAGTCTTGGCTTCCTGCGCAGCTGCTTCCAGAATGCCCTGACCTTGGGGTTGTGTGCAGGGTTTTGCTCGACAAGGCCACCTCTGGCTCGAGGACATCTTGGCTGGAGAAGGCTCCAGATCCCTGGGTGGTGGAGCTAGGAGGGAACCCTGGGAATTTAGCTTTCTCTGTCTCATGCTGAGCACCTCTGCTTTGGGTTGCTGGGGATTAGCTGTGGCTCCTCCCTTGTCCCCAGTGACCTTGCTGTGGTGGGAAGCTGGTCCTGCTCCTCTCCCCAGGACAAGGCTCCTGGTGAGCTGACTGGAGATTTGAGACCAGTTAATTCCCCAAGAGCACCACGCCTGCTGTGGAGCCTCCCAGCCCTTGCTGGGTCTGCACTGTGAAAGGGCCTTGTTTTCACTTTGCCTTCTCCAGTCTGGGATAATTCAGTCCGTGCCCTGCTCTCCTGGGGAGGATGCTGGGAGGAGGTGAAGTCATCTCATTCTGAGTCTTGCGGAAACCAGGCTCCTGCAGTCTGGTCCCCAGGACCTCCCAGGTCTCCCTCCCTCAGTGGCTGGGGCACTGTGGCTCTGCCTGCTGCTCTCACCCCTGCTCCTTTCCCTGGTTCCAGAGACAGGGTTTGCAGTCTCAGCTAGAAACCATGTAGCAGGGGCTGCCCTTCTCCTGGAGCTGCAGGGGACTCAGGGGAACCATATCCCAAGCTCCATGAGGCCCTGAGGGCTTTGTGTGCTGTGCCTGTTCTGTCCTCAGTGCTTGAGACAGGCTACAGAACCAGGGAAGGTGGGTGTCCCTAGCTCACAGCATCTTGGGCATGCAGCTCAGGAGGCAGGATCTGGAGCTGGGCTTTCAGTTCTGGTTTTATTAGTTTTTTTATCTTTTTATTTTTATTTCTTGGCAGATCTGGGGATTGAACTCAGGCCCTCGCTCTTGCCAGGCAAGCGCTTATTCTACTGAACCATCTTCCTGGCCCCTTGGTTTTATTAGCCTTGACCATGGTACCAACCTTCCTGGGCCTCAGATTTTCATTTTGAGATGAAGCCAGCAGCTGTCTCACAGAGTTGAGAGGAGCAATGGCTTTAGCAAGTGCTGGGTGTGAGATGGGGTGCTCCAAGCTTAGGCAAGCGTGGTCTGGGGTCCCTCCTCCTTAGGAGAAGTTGCCCTGCTGACCTCCCACTGGGGCTGTCTTGGTGTCAGCATCTTGGCCCTGGATGTGGGCACCAGTGTCTGATGGGTGGGGCTTGAGGGGCATCTGTGCTGTGGGTCTTGTTTGGTCATTGATTCTGTAGCTCTCTGCACCTCCCCATTCCTTGGCCTGACCTCCCCAAGTTGTTGTGCCTTGCTTTGTGTGAACACTGACCTGGGCGACCTGAGTGAAGCTGATGCTGAAGTTCTGGTCTCATTTCAGATGAGGAATAAAGCTGCCTGGAAGGACTGGACAGAGGGGCAGCCTTGTCCATGGGGCGGATTTCCAGAGGGGGCTCTAACTTATCTGAAGGGACCGAAGAATGGACATCTGAGCAGCATTATAAGTGATAGTTGTGGAGAAGTATTATATCTGAAGCTTATTCATTAAATAGGATAGCTACATTATCATTTCTTCCCAGTTAAAGGTGTATGGTTATTGATTAATTTTTTTTTTTTTTTTGGAGACAGGGTCTCGCTGTCTAGTTCAGGCGGGCTTTGAACTTGCTTAGGTAGCCCACGCTTGTCTCACAGTCATGGCAGTCCTCCTACCACAGCCTCCTGAGTGCTGGGATTACATGTGTGTGTCGTGTCATCATGCTTGGCCAGACTGGGTTTCATAGTCTATTGGATAATTAAAATAATAGGTTTAAAATAAATTTATATTTTCTTGTATTTGGGAAGTTAAACTTTTTCAGTAGAACTAGATAAAAGGAGAAAGAGGATGAACAAGTACATAAGTGGGTGTGAAGCTGCTGTGGCCGATGTGAGTGTGTCTTGTACGTGTCCAAGTCTACCAGTTATATTTAGCTTGGAACAAGTTCATCGCAGTGCCCTTCACTAGGGACCAGAGGAAGTGCTGGCCTCTTCCTGGACAAGCTTATCACTGGTGTTTTCCTACTGCCTACAGTAAAGGAGTATGAATCCGTTTTAATTAAAAATGAAAGCAACACTTCCTTGTACACATCAATGAGCAGGGCTCCCTGTCACTTGCAGTGTGACTTTGACACTTCTGAATTAAAGAACAGCTTCACTTTAGCAAGAGGTGCATGCAGTTGATAATTATCTGGCAAGTATCGGTTCTGTGCTCAGCATGAGTAAATTGGGTCTCACGGTGGAGACCTCACCCGCTGGAGCCATGCTGTTGTGGTGGCCAGCGTGTACCAGGCAGCTATCGTTCTTTTTTAAGGCTCTGGGCCCCCTGGTGCTGCAGGGAAGCACGTTAGACGTAGTGGGCAACTCCGTGTGCAGTGTTCATGGCTTTTAGGGGGCAGAACCATCGTGCCTATAGAGTTGAGAGACCCAGAGTGCTTGGTCTGCTTGCCTCTGGACAGAAGCCCTTAGGGCTGTATGCTGGGCTCAGTTGGACACCTCTGAACCTTGGTCTTCTCATCTTTTTACCTGCAGAAAAGTGCCATGCGTGCTAGCCAGGGCTCTAAGTGAGGTTTCCGGGTCCTCTTAGAAGTATGTAGAGGAATTTGAGCAGGCAGGAAAGGGCTATTCATGGTAAAGCAGTGATTCCTGCAGGAGTGTCCTTCAAAACATAGCTCCTTTCTTTGTGATGGAACATGTGTTAAGTGGCTCTTGACTTCAGGCAAGAGGAAATCAAGATGGCCTTGCTCTTTACACACCAAAGAACTCTTTCACTACCCATAGTTGTATCACTGAACAGGTGCCAGAGACCCAAAATCACAGTAGAAAAGGACTGGGAAGGACCTTGGGGGTCATCTGGTTGATCTTGTAGTTGACAAATGAGGCATAAGCAGCCTGCCTGGGCATTTGGGGTATGCGTGGTATGGTCCAGGTGAACCTGGTTCCTGGCATCTGGTTTGCATACCCTTCCCATTCTCGGCTGCCCCCAGATTTTTCTTTGGCTCAGTAGGGAGTCTTTTTTGGGTGCTTTCTGGGTTGGCACATTTTGGTAAGTTTGAGAACTGTTCTATGGGGATGGTTGGTAGAAGCCCATGAATTTGGCACTATCAACTTTCTCCCAGTGATCCTGTTTTTCTCTGTCCTTGTCATCAAGTAGCTCCTCACATATATTCTTGATTTTTTAGGACAGAAGACTCAATAACAGAAGACGAGAAGAGGAGGTGGGTGTGGTATTGCTGTTGGCATTACCTTGAGTGACTGTGGCCACACTGGTGGCTTTCCCACACCGTGGCATGTTGCCAGTAATGCGGGTTCTTCCAGGAGGGCTTTCGGTCCAAAGAACAGAGGAGGAGGGCAGGGCTGGGTAGCAGCTGCCTGGGGCTGGTCTGTGCTTCTTGGCTGAGTGTGGAATTGTCCTGCGCAGCGCCCATGCAGCTCCCGTGCCAGCTTGTGCTGCACTTGCTGTGCTGGCCTCTCTCAGGGAACAGCCGCTCCTTCTGCAGTCTCTCCAGCCTCTTCCTCTATACGCTGCTCTCCATGACTCTGCTCCCCTCATTGCATCTGTCTGTCGCCCTTGAGAAATGTGTCTTTATGTACCCATGACAGCTAACACCCTGGTGGCCACTGAGAAGTCCTGATAAATGTTACTGATTTCCCAGGACAAGTCACTCTACCCTGTTGATCACTGTAGTAGCTTAAAACATTGTAACTGCTTTCTCCTTGCAAGAAGATACCTGTGAAGTCTATGAAGTCAATACAGCCTTTTTTTTTTCTTATAGTTTTTTTTTTTTTTTTTTTTTTTGGTGGAACTGGGGATTGAACTCAAGCCCTTGCATTTGCCAGGGAAGCACTGTTCTACTGAGCCATCTCCTCAGGCCTTTTTCTGTTTGTTTGTTTTTGTGGCACCAGGGATTGAACTCAGGACCCTACAGTTGCCAGGCAGGTGCTTATTCTAGTGAGCTATCTTCCCAGCCTACAGTGTGCTTTTAATGTGTATCCCCTAAACTGGGTGTGGTGGCACACCCCTGTCATCCCAGCACTCAGGAGGCTGAGGCAGCAAAACCACTGTGAGTTTGAGGCCAACCTGGGCTGCACAGTGAGTTCAAGGCCAGCCTGAACTACTTGGTGAGACCCTGTCTCAAAACAGTGAAGCAAAACAATTACATTTTGAATTCAACTTTGAAAGATCATGCAGTATGTTAATAATTATATAATTACTAGAAATGCTCCACTTGTCTCTGTGCCATTTAAGTTGGTCTGATTTGTCTCATAGAAACTATGGAGGAGTATATGTTGGCCTGCCCACAGAAGCTGTTGATATGGTGTCCAATCAAGCAAAGACTGCACGAGAAAGTAAGGATTATGGGATGTTTATTCCCTCCAGCTACTTGCATGTTTTATGAAAAATATGAGATTTATACATCTGCTTGTCTGACTGAACCTATGTACTACAGTCTTTCAGTGAGCTAGGAAGAACATTTTATTTGTGGTATGCATTTCTTGACATTGCTGCTCATGTGTTAAGAGTAAACTTAGCTTTTATTTGTAGTCATGCTCCATGGAGATTTTTAACTTCTGAAAAATTAGCCTTCAAGTGAGTGCATGGAGGTTCTGTAGTGCACAAAGGAAGAGTTCTGTGATGTGTTGTGTTGTGAGGCAGAGTCTGGCCATGCAGTTCAGGTTGGCCTTGAACTCACTAAGTAGCCCAGGCTGGCCTTGAACCAGTGACCCTCTGCCTCAGCCTCCTGAGGGCTGGTATCCCCAGTACGTGCCACCATGCCCGGCATTTCTGCAGTGTCTTAGAAAAATAACTGATGAGCAGGTGCCTACTCGAAGGAGCATTAATTGTCCTTGGTGGATTCAGTGGGTTGGGTTCCAGTCCCGAGCTTTAGGTCAGAAGCCCTGGGTGAGTGAAGGCTTTAGTCTGCGTGCGCGGATCTCCCTCACAGGGATTTGAAAGCGAGGCCCGTGGTATGCGTGCAGGCGTCCTGAACACTGTTCCTCTGTGGCGGGACGCGTGGGCTCACTAGGCCTGCCCCCCCCACCACCCCCAGGCTGAAGTGGCCCTGGCTACTCCTGTTCCTGTGGGCTTTAGATCGACAAGTGCATGCGTGTTAGTACTGTTTGTCATGTTGTGAGAAGTAAGAGTATGTTCTGCATATTCTGAACATTTGCCTTTTCTTTAATTTCTCTTTAAGATTAGAGGAAACTAGCACCATGACCCAATGAACAAGAGGTATTGTGTATTTTTCTAAACAGTTTCATATATTTACCCATGATGATGAATAAGCAGGGGATATTATTGCCACATATTTCTAAAAAGCTCAGTTTCTTAGGCTTGTATTATTTTCATCAGCGTCTGCTGGGGTGCTCAGTGATTTTGTGCACCACGGGGAGCTGGCATCTGTCTGTGCCACCTCTGCACTCCTTTCTGTCCCCTGGGGATTCTCATCCTGAGGATTCAAGGAGGCTTTTATTTAGTGCTCAGGTCAACTGTCTTTGAAGCCTCTTCTCTTCCATTTCATTTTGTTTCCAATCCAGTTCTATTTAATGAGAGCAAGCTGTGTGTCCGCTGAAAGCACAACTCAGGCTGTGCATCACCCTGCCTGCAGGCACCCTTGGAGGTGTAGGCCTTGAGAGATGGCAGGTGTGGAGAGCTCATGGGGCCTGGGCTGGCACTGGGTCAGGGTCAGTGCCAAGGGTGTGGCGGCAGCCAGTGTGGTTGGGCATTGGAGGGTGGCTCGACCCTCCAGAGCCCCGGTGGGGCCGGGCAGTCATCACTGCGGAGATAGAGCCATGAGGGACAGAGGAGTCCAGGCTGGACAGAGGGGTCAGGCGTGACAGAAGGGTCCAGGTATGGCTGTTGGTTTTCAGCCTCCTGAAGGACATTGGGCCTTCTCGCATCTCTGCTCTCCTAGTCGTCCTGTCTCCTGGGCTGGCCTCATTTCACCTCCTGTCTGGGCAGTTACTCCCCCTTTGTGGCCCTAGTTTTGTCATCTACAGCTGAATCTAATGCTTAGGTGTAAGGTTAGGGTTGGTGGGAAATAAATGGTAGCTTGGCTATTGTGGTTGTCACCACCACCACCTCCTTTTTTTTTTTTTTTTTCTTTTTTTCATTTTTGGGATCCAGACCCAGCCATTAGCAGTCCAGAAGCAAGATGGCTTGTGGTTGTCCTCAATGCCCAGGGCCAATACTAGAGTTGAACTTGGGCAGTGCAGGTTGCAGAGTAAGTTCGCAGTTTCTTTTGAATCCAAGACAGCCCTCAAACGGCCACTTCCACCCTGGCTTTCTGCTCAAGCTGTGGCCCTCCCTGTGTCTCACCCATGCTTAGCAGCATGCCAGCCACATAATAAATCTTAAATAAATAGTGGATGGATGTTGAATGTGTGCTTTACTTAAAATAGTGATTTGCATGCGTGGGGTTGGTGTGTTTTGATCAAAGCTGTACCTTGTCGAGCTTGCTGATTCACTTCTCCCTATTTCCTCTTTGCAGTTCACTCACGGACTAGACTTGGAAGGACTTTGCCTCCAGTAACACCGCACCATGTGCAGATGTGTCTGAGAAAATTCTGAACCCTGGTCCTCACCTGCCCCCAGTCTTAAGGCATCACTAAAGCCATGGGCCCAGGTTCAGTGTTGTAGTGGAAGGAAATTGGTTGACCACGCACTCGTTTCTGGCGCTGACTGTGGCCCCGTAAAGGAGGAGCCAAGTCTGTCCTGGTTGGTGAGACACCACCTGCTGCTTCCCTCCGTGTGCTCCCTGGTCACTCAGCCCAGCTCCTGGCCTTGTCTTTCCCAGGATTCACTTTTGATAGCTTTTATATGACAGAGTCCTTATAACCTAAGATAACAGGGCACTATAAATGAATTACCTAAAGTAATATATTTGCATCTTATCTTTATTTCTACTTCGCATTAATTTTTAGCTATAAAATTGGTAATTGAATTCTTACTACTATCTCCCTGTTTCTTACTATGTGGTTCTCAAATTTTATTTAAATGTCAGAGAATTCCTCTGTTAGGAGAATTCCTCTGTTGAATCATGCTGCAACATTTAAAAGTAAAATCTTATATTTGCAATGCTAAATTAGCAATGTGTATACTTCAAATACATGTTAATGAAATCCCTGTTTTATTTGGTCAAAGGCTACAGATACTCCACAGCCAGCGGGTCTGCTAGCTGTGTGGTCCTGGCCTCTCCTCATGTTAATTCTGCACTATTTGCAAGGACTTAGACAGATGGCCAGTGCGGTGTCTGGAAAGCTCTTTATTTGCTCATGACGTGTATACCTATTTACCCTTGCAATGTAAATTACCCAATTTACCAATGTATTTCAACAGTTAAACTTTTTAATCCCTCCTTACCTGGATTTCTTAATTATTTTCTAAAGAACACTTTCAGAGAAGTCATACAGGGCCTTGTGCTCTGTAGACACACTAGCAGCATGTCAGATAAGGCGTAAACTGCGAGGAGGCCCAGCTCTCGGCTGGGAGGAAGACACTGGCTTCCATGTTTTGGTTCACATAATAACCACAGGAACATCGCATTAGTGAAAGAAAGATAAAAATGACATAAGGAATTATGAAATAGGTACCTAGAAGTACCTGTATCGTATCTACAACCACCATGCATGGGTTGTAGGCACTTAGTGGAGCACCAGCAATTTATCTCATTAGAGATAACAAATAGATTGAGTTTTGGGAAAACTTTCAAGTACTAAACAATTTTGGATACGTGGAGCAGAGTACGGGTTGTACGGAGTGCCCACACACCCAGACCTGGCTCCCAGGGTTAATCTTGCTGACTGTAGCACATTTGTTGAGACTAAATGATTAAACATAGGCACGACGCTATCAATACAGCCTTTAATTATATTCCATTTGTGTTTCCATGAATGCCCTTGTGGCTCGGCAATTGAATCCAAGAGAATGCTGCAGTCTGCTGAGGCTTGCCCACTCATCCGTGCCCATGGCCCTGTTTTAGCTTTTCTCTATTTCTCATAACTTGGATGCTTCTTCAGCCTGCCGGCTGCTATTGTGGAGAATGTCCTTCCTCTTGAATTTGTTTTCTTGGACTGGGCTGGGGTGTTTGACTTTGAGAAGAGGACTGCGGGATGGACTCTTCCCCTTACCACAGTCCAGCATACCCCTGTGTCTTGTGATGGGTCGCTCCTAGTGACACTGACCTTGAGCACTTGGGGGACTTCCGTCAGCTTTCTGCACCATGAAGTTTGTAGCTTTCTGCTTCTAAAACCTCAGTTCAGACATTAAAGCTCATTCCTAAAGCTTCAGATTTCATTACAAATGAAGCGTCTTATGTATTATGACAAGTCTGAACATTTTCCTTTTTTTACTATTTGGTTTTCAAATTTCATTTAAATGTCAAAGAATTTAAATAGCTAAGGTCATCCAGACCTCGTTTCTATTGAGGCCTGTGAGATTCTCACAGGTGAACGCCATGCCCCACTCACCTATCCTTTAGGCAAATGGTTATTACACACTGGGAGACTCAAGCAAACAGTTTAGAGAATGAAGTACTAACATAAAGATCTTTCAGAAGAAAAGAGAGGTGGGCAGAGCCTTCAAGATGCCTGCAATCCAGGGTCAAACCTTCCCAAACAGTATGTACTTCTGCAAGATTATTCATAGAACAGAGCAGAGAGATGGTGTTCAGAGACTCCTGGTCAATAAGATTGATAGTCTTAAGCCTTCTAAGCCAGTAAGAAGATTGCTAGAATTTAGTTTGGGAGAAACTGCTGGGGAGATGGAGGATTCAGCAGAGGTGCTCCCTGGAAATGATGAGAGCAGCCTTTGTGGTTTTGAACTGCTGAGACAGGAGGAGGCAGAGGAGAAGCAGTGCTGTATCCATGCCAGAGTTTGGAAGGGTTCCTGAAGCAAGCATGCTCTTCCTCTCAGGAAGAGTGTTCACTTTCCTTCATGCACGTTTGCTTAATCCATCTGAGGAAGTGAACAGCACGACATGATGCTCGTGGTGCCCTTGCCCATGGGGTGCCTCCTGGGATGCCCAGTTTTGATCTTTGTTCTTTCTCTGGCCACCCTCAGTTGAGTTTGTGTGGGGCCCTGCTGGGCACTGGGATAGGACTCACAGAAAGCCCACTCCTTCCCCACAACAGAGGGGAGCCCTTGGCAGCACCACCATGGTTGGCACAGATTAATTTGGAGTGCAGATCGGGGACATGAAAGTCACAGTGGCAGGCAGAGACCTGCCAGAGTCCAGCAGTGCACCAGGGAGCTTTGCTGTCCCTGCATGGCCGTGCATCCTGGAGGCCACAACTCACAGGAAGGGAGGTTTGGCGACTCTTGGTCTCAGCTCACATGTGGCCAGCAGCCTGCAGCACAGGGGACCAAGGGTCAGATGGGAGACATTGTGCAACACGGAGCAGCCAGGAAGCAGAGAGGAGGGTGGTCTGGGGACAGGACACATGCACCCTCTCCGGTTCACTGGTGAACTCCATTTAGCCCTGCCTCCCAGAGCACATTCAGTGACTAGACTCCCCAGAAAAGCCACTTGTGAGTAGGGTGCCTACCGTCTGGTCATCACCTTGTGACCCCAGGGGACCTTGGAGGTGTAAATGTCCCAAGTGGAGGCTCAGGACCATGGGGACCTCAGTGTGACTTGCACCCCTGGCAGCTGAGTCAGGTTGGGTGGGAGGCGCCAGAGATGGGGCTGGGTGAAGTGAGCTCCCCAGAGGCCCTGGGCAGTGACGCAGTCTGGCTCAGGTGCCAGGTCCCTCCCTTACCTTGGGCAGTCACAGGTTTGCATTATGATTTTTCCAGCATGTTCTGTGGATGCCCATCTGTGGAGGTGTGCCTGGGATCTGCAGTTCTCCATGTCACCTGTAACCCAAAATGCATGGAGTTTCCCAGCATGGGTAGAGGTGAGCAGGCAATGAATATGCTGGGAACGCTGGGCCGGGGCAGGGCCATGTGCGTCTCAGCCCCACGCAGAACTGGGGCTTAGTGATCAGGCTGCTGCGTGCCTCACACTTGCTCCTATGCCATTCCAGTATACACAACAGAGCACCACTGTGCCATAAAGCAATAAACCTGAATCATTTGTAGGAGAATGGGTGTTGCTTTGGACCAAAGTCTTAGGAGAAATAAGTCAGACATATGAGCTCAAACATCAGACTTCCCCTGAGTGAGAGACCCAGAGGGCGAATGAAGGGCAGGATGGAGCTTAGATACTGTGAAGTAGAAAAAGTGGTACAATAGGAAGGGGAACAAGGGTGGGGAGGAGGAGGGGTAGGATGGGAAAAGAAAGAATGGAGAGATAAAGCATACTGTGTACAGGGCTGAGAAGAGGACAGCAGAGGAGGCTGGGCTCTGGATGGTGTCCAGGGTGGCGCTGAGCTGGGCGCCACGTTCTGTGTGCCACAGGACAGCGTGTGGCCAGCCATGCTCTGGCAGGCATGATGCCCACATGGACCAGCTGTGGGGACGGAGACGTGAATTTGAGGCCATTGTTTTGGGTAGATGGTCTGTTTTGGGAAATGCCCAGTGTATAAATCGGTTACAGTGTTTGGCTTAGGTTCATTTTGCAACTGATGTGGGCTCTTTGTCAAGCAGAAGGGTGCAGTGACAGCCCTGGATTTGTGCATCCTCTCCCTAGGGGTGGGACCAATGGACAGGAGGACCCAAGGAGCATGTCTCCTTGAGTAACACATTCCCACATCCTGGGTTTGCCTCTAATGTGAGTGAAGTCGCAGTCACCAGACAGGGAAGTTGGAGGAAGAGGAGCGATGGCCTTGGTGGACATCAGGCTGTGAAGCCTCAGTGGCCACAGTGCAGGATGCGTGGCTCAGCGGAGCAGCAGAGAGAACCACACATGCATGTGTGTCATGGTGTCAGTGTACATACAGTAACACTGAACATTGGAATGTCAAGGGTGATGTTTTAAAATGATAATAAATAAATGGGTGGACAAATATCCAGCACCACATAGCAAGGACGTAGAGCTGAGTGGATCTGAATATAACGGGGCAATGGAGACTTCCACCCATGGCAATACTGGGGGACGGCTACCTGACCTAGACAGGGAGGGAGCCTGGAGGGGCAGACACGAGAGCTGGGTGTGTGAGCTGCTGCTGGACCTGGCTAACACATGAGACATGGCCACAGAGTCACGTGTGGCCTGTGCCTGGCTTTGGGGAAGAGGCCACGAGAAGCACAGGGGAAAAGAAGGACAAAAAGCTCTATGTTAAAAATAAAGGCCTGGAAACATCTAAAAAGCAAGCGGAGGTGACATCTGTGACACCTGAAGGGTCAACTTCTGTGTAAAGGACATTGGTGTGGAAAGTCTGAGGATACTGTGAACAAAGGAACCAAAGAATTTTACACAGGGCTCATGATGCAGTGGCAAGCGGAAGCACTGAAATGACATCCAGGATTTGGAGGTGAATGTGTTTATTCAGGGGCACTGATCGGGATTATTCCCAAAATATCAGGCCCTGATCGCTGGTGGCCTTGGATTTACAGTGGTAAGCAGGCAGGAAGTACAGGGCAGAGCAGCCTGTCCCCTGGTCCTATGCAGCATGCATCCCAGTGGCCAGCTGTGCATCTCAGTGGCCAGCTGTGCATCCCAGTGGCCAGCTGTTTCTAAGAGACTGGAGCAACTGGGACTGGGACAGGAACTGTTACCTGGGAAACCAACATACTGAAATGACTGGTTTAGGGGGGATTTTCTGATATACTAAAAGGCTGGTGAACCAAAGGCTAAGTTAATGACAATACTGCCATCTGACCATGCGTCCTGCTCCTTGGGGTCATCAGTCAACCACAGGCTGCTACGGTTCCACCAGGACACGTCCATTGGCCACTGTGTCTCCAGCACCTCTCTTCACTGACACCAGTGTCCATGTGCCTTATGCCTGGACTCAAAGCGGCCCAACCTTTGTCCTCCTGGGAACTTGCACCCAACTCAGGCCAAGGGCCCCCAGCTGTTCCTCCCGTCCCTGGGCTGTTCCCCCTGGTGCCCTTCTTGGACCCTCCACCCCAGCTTAAGGGTATCCTCCTGGGTTCCCTCATCCCATGGGGCCACTGGTTCCTGAGCCGAGGTCTCTGCCTGGACTCTGCTCCTCTATCCAACAGCCTGGCTGACATCCCACGTGGAGCTCTGGGACTTAGTGTCACACTGAGCAAGCCCATTTCGGGGACTTACTCTGCTAAGTCCCTTGTAGACTTTTCCACCTTAACAAATGACAGCTTCCTTCTTCAAGTTTCAGGATGCCCCAGAGCTGGGGTCATGGAGGACTCTGTCACCTCTGCTTCACCCCCGAGGCAGCAGATCTGTAGTGTCTAGGTGTGGTCCTCTCCATCTCCACCCTGGGGTTCTGCCCATTCCTGTCCTCTATCCAGGCCTTTTCCTGCTTTTGCCTATTGAAGCCCATGCTGAACACAACATCCAGAGTGATCTTGTGGAGCTCAAGTGGAAGCCTCAATGCTTGCTGTGTCCTGGGAGAAAGCCTGCCTCCCTCCAGCCCCCTGATGCCTGGCTCCTATCTCTGTTCTGCCTGGTGTTCTGGTCTTTCCAGCTTCTCTTCCCCCTCAAGGCCTCACTCAAGTATGATGCACCATCTGAAATTATGAGTAATGTTTACATTTTAACAGTGGTCACTGTACAGGGCACACTGCCACGTGTCCTCCTCAAAATCCTCCCTGCACTTGACACACTGACTGACCCCACTGTTCCCGGGACTTCTGGAAGCAGCTCTGGAGTCCTCTTTCCTAAGTATCCTTGGTTGTGCTGTCCTGGCTGCCTCGATGTCCTGACTTCATTCAACTCGTCTCCCTTTCAGGGTCGTTTTGGTTTTGGGAAAGATCCCAGAGTCACATGGAGCCACATCCAGGGAACATGGCAGATGAGGACACAGCATGGCATTTACAAACCTGTGTCTTCCTCTGGATGGCATGGCGGACAGCATTCGTCATGTTTTTGATCATGCCTCCTAATGACACTCAGGGAGGAACACTGCCAGAGCTGCTCAGAAAGTGGTGCATAAGGGGGCCTGTGTGCTCAGATTGGGTGTATTTGAGGGGGACTAGTGGCAACGAAGCTTTTCCTGTCATCATTTAAAAAATGAACTCTGACACAGCGGAAAGAGATCGAAGTGCTATGGTGTGCCTGGGAAGAGTCACATGGAGAGAACACTTTCTCTGAGGCTCTCACAATGAGCAAACTGGTCAAGCATTGGCCATGACTCATCCACATGGATGGCACAGACAAAGGATCTACAGAATAAGGTACAGGACTACAACATAAACCTTGAGGGGACTTCACTGACCTCATCAGAAACAAAAACTACATGTTTTGGTATATAGGTCTTTATCCAGCAGAAAAGTATAAAACTGAGGTATACAATGCGGGGCCATAATAATAAGTTGAGCTTTAAATGGCTATGGTTGACAACTTCTTCAGATAGCTCACTATTGTTGTGCAATGCTGGGCTGTGTTGGACTGTGTCGTCGTTCAGGCACCTAAGTTGGTTGAATGACAATGGAGTGCCCATCTCTGACAGGTGTAGACAAAGGAAGGGGTATAGAAAGGAAGAATCGTGATGTGTGTGAATGGACAGTACAGTTGGGATAGATAACGCTGTGCTTCTACATAATTCTATGAGAGGCAAGATTTGCACTAATGAGCAGCTGGGCGTGGTGGTGCATGCCTGTAATCCCAGCACTCGGGAGGCAGAGGCAGGAGGATTGTTGGTGAGTTCGAGATCAGCCTGAGCTACAAAGTGAGCTTAGGCCAGCCTGAACTGCAGTGAGACCCTGTCTCAAAAAGACAAAAAAAAAAAAAAAAAAAAAG